>VZTH01016133.1:0-22767 GCA_013397815.1 Aleadryas rufinucha
TTGCGGGGGTCGGCTCTGAGGGGGCGTGTGGGGGTCGGCCCTGGGAGGATCTGTGAGAGTCTGTGCCTCGGGGCAGATCTGAGGGAGCGTGTGAGGGTCGGCTCTGAGGGGTGTCTGAGGTTCAGTACCCGGCTGGGGCAGCCGCGGGGCTCCGCCGCCGCCCTCAGGAGCTGGGGGCCGGAGCGGTTCCCCGGGACGCCCTCAGGAGCTCGGGGCCGGAGCGGTTGCCCGGGACGCCCTCAGGAGCTCGGGGCCGGGGGCTGTGCTCGGGGCCGGGGGCTGTGCCCGGCTCCGGGGCTGCGCCGGGCGCGGAGCAGATGCGGTGCTGCTGACTGACTTTGTGTGAGCTGGAGGTGCCCAGGGGAAGGGAAGTATCTGATGCCCGCTGAGCAGGGCACGGTGTTACTTCCATCTCCTGTTTCTTCCGTCTCCTGCTTGTGATCTTTCAGCCTCACAGGGTTCTGCTTTTTCATGTGATGTTTCTGACTCTCGGTACGAACAGCCTGTAATCTTTCAGACAAGTATCTCGTGATCTTTCAGAAAATTCGTTAAAACTCTCGGGGTTCTTTTGTTTCTTTGTGTTATTTTTGGGCAGCTCTTGACAGTTGGTGCTGCTGCTGTGCTGAGGTCGTGCTTTATCGTGATTACTGTCATTGTCCAATCGAGTCATGCCTCTGTGTGTATGTCGATAGTGCTCTGTCTTCTTGGCAAGCTGGGTTTTGCAATCTCTGGGAAGTAAAACTTTTGCAAGCTAGGAACATCCTTTGTTACGTGTCTCTAGACTAGAAGTATCAGACTGCTATCTTGACTCATGGCTATCGTGGCCATAGGGTTGATACAGGTATGTGTGATCCTAGTGGAAGATGAATTCCCAGTATCATTTTAGCTTTGTTTTCTATTACTCTGTAAGTATTTCGGCAAAATTCTTGCCCAGCTTTATTTGCAATTCGTGTTTGTGAAAAGTGAGAAGCACTTTGGATGCAAATGAGCTCAGCATTCTTTGATTTCACCTTCTGGAAATGGGTCGCAGTGGAGCAAAGGGCTGGAGATGATCTCAAGCTCCTGGCAGATGCAATTAGCCTTTCAAAGATGTCATCAGCATCCTCCCACGGTACTCCTAGAGGTGGATCAGTATCGGTGTGTCTGCCAAGCTGTTTGCAAATAAGTTTGTCATGGGTAATTAGGAACTCTTTGATTTCAGGCCTGTTAGCTGGAATCCATGGCTGAAGAACTTGCCCTAAAGTAACAGCGTGGGGTAACCCTGCATTCCGGTTTAGGATGTTGGTGTCACACCCAGCAAGTTTTAGTAAGCCCTGGGTGTCTTTAACTCAGAATCTTGTCAGGAACAAATCCAGTTAATGTAGGGGAAGCAGCTTGGGGAGCTTTTAATGCATATTCATATTAGCTCCAAGATTCATTGTGGCTTTTTTTTTAGAAAAGAGTTCATCTTGATTATTTTTGTCTTTGCATTGCTGTGGGGTTCTCTGCCTGCCCTACATCTGAAGTCCAGTAACGTTGTGCTTTTCAGGATGATGGATCCGAGGCCACTTCCTCAATCTTTAGTCCTTACTTAATCACACAAAACTCGGGAGTTACTGCAGTAATGCAAAGTATTTTGTAGAACTGTACAGTTCGGGGCTTGTTTGGTTGTTGGTTTGGTTTTTTTTTTTTGCTACTGTGCTTGAACGTTTGTCTCAACAAAAAGCTTTTTCACAAGTTAAATGTTGCAGCTCCTGCAGTGACAGCTGCCTGCACAAACTGTCCATTCCCAGTGGGAAGACTCCCAGATTTTGGGCTTTTCTGTGGAACCCAAAACGTCTGTGGAACTGAATAATTTAGGAAGAGTAAATGCAACTGATGAAAGATTTAAACGAGGTTCACCTAGAAAGGAGTACTCTGTGCAGACAGTTTTCTGACCCATGGTGATTCAAACATTAGACCTCTTGAATAATCCTGTGTGTGAATAACATGTTTGACTCACATGCACACTGAGGCTAAATATGGCCTTTCCTCAGCTACAAGGTCAAAGGGCAGGATTTGCATATCCTAGGCATTTAAAAAGGAAGAATTCCTAAAAAATGCAACAGTATTGGCTGTCACAACAGTCAAGGAAAAGAGTGAGAGACTCTGATTCAACAAAAAGTTTGTGGCTCAGTGCTTTTTTTTTGAATTTGAAGGCTGAAGGTGTTTATCACATTTCTAAGAAACAAGGCCTGTTTATGCTGATATCAAGAAGTAAAGCCTGAGATGCTGATAGGGGTTTATTTTTCTAATAGAAGGAGTAGGAATGTCTTTATTTCACAAAATGAAAATTCAGAGGTTTTGTCTGTAGTAGATTGTGTTTTCTTGGTGTATCAAGTGACTGAAGCATGGCTTGTGGAGTTGCTTTTATCAAGGCTTTATTGTGTTGTGTGTCTCTGATTACCAAATGAAACTCAATGCAGATTCCAGAAAAATCTGCCCTTTCTATAAAGACCAATGATATTAAACAATAAAAGCATTTTAAAAGATATTTTTGACATGTGTACATTCTGTTCACACAAAAGTTCAACCTAAAGTTTCTTTTAAAAGTTTCTCATCGGTGTAAATGCAACATTAGAGCAGTGAAACTTTTATTTCCTTTGTTGACAGCTGTAATGCTGTTAAGGAAAAAATTAAGAAAACTACAAAAGGTGGCAGAATGGCCCCCAAGGTTTTTTTCTGGCTTACATTCTTTACCTCTGACCCTTTCAGTTATTTTACCTTGATTCCTCAACAGAGCCACATTTTCTGAATCATACTCCCATGTGCATCTGTAACTCTGTGACATCACACTTTTTATAAGGTAATAACGTCTAATGTCACTGTAAGGCCTGATAAAGTGTCTGTGTTTTGAGGTGAGATTGTGCATTTGAGTCATTCAGAGGAAGTAGAGTCTGCATCAGGGGTGGTTTAGGGTGGGGATTGGGATCAGGGTCCCAGGAGCAGGTAACTGAGAAGGAACTGCCTGTAACAGAAGTAATTTCTTTGACTTTCCTGTGTTACACTGCATTGCAGCCCAGCTTCTCCTTTGTCAGGCACTCTGGGGCAGTCACTTCCCCGGCAGGGTTGATTGCAAAGAGTGGTAAGGAAGGTGTTGTAATTTTTGTGTTGTCCATTCGGAACTCCCCCTTTTGGAGCAGAAAATCCAAGAGCTTTTAGTTAAAGAAAACCAAGGATCTAAAGTAGTTTAGTCCAGCTGAATTTTTTATAACCAAGGAAAACATTGAAGTGTGACCAGAATGCAAAGTGATTTTCAGGTAATCTACAAATGCCTGGAATACTGAAAAGAATTGAAATCAATTATGCTCAATTAACAGCACCTGTCCTTATGACATGAGGTAGGACAAGGGTCTTTGCCTTACCTGTTAATTGCACATTAATTGTGGAAACTTTAAGGTGTCTCTGTAGCCTGTTTTGCTGGGAATTCCTTCCTTTGGAAATCAAGGTCAGTAATAGCTGAATATTTTTGAAATTGTGGAATGTTTTCAATTTGACTAGACAGGTTGGTCTCTTTTGAGGATGGTAACTGGCAGTTCTGGTGTTTTAAGAATATCAGAGATCAAGTACCTGTGATACTTTTCCACTTCTGTGTTGAGAATTGTGTGGTGAGCAGTGGGAGAAGCTTGAATCTTTCCCTTTGAGGAATGCAGCAGTGGAAATGCACATGAAAATGCAAGGAACTGGAATATTATAAAGTTCATCCTCAACAATTTTGCTGTAATGGTAGCTTTCCCTTTTTAGCTTCACCATGATTCATTGACTAAATATGTGGCTTCAAATTATGGCCTTATTTAAACTAAAGAGATACCCTGCACTGATTGGGGCGAAGCTCTCTGCTGGAGTTCCACTCTGTTACCAAGTGGACACTGTTGGCTTTAATGGCTATAAAAAAATTAATTTCCTTAATGGAGTCTAGAAAACCCTTACAAAATACCATCAAAATTACCATCTAGAATTGGATTTTTTGGCTTTTTTACTAAAATTGTCTGAGCAAAAAGTAAAGTTACAGATTTTTTTCCTTTTCCATGTGTTGAAAAGGGATTTCTTATAAGAAAGGGTATTGAAAGAACTTGAGGTAACTGCAGAATTTCCACCTCCAGAACCCAGCAGTGGTGATTGGGCTGCAGGGTTTGTGTGCTGACCCGTATGGTTTCAGTATTACCTCCTTTCTTGTATTTCTCCTTTTACTTCCAGTATTCTCTGCACCTGAATTCAGGATTGTGCTTCCTTGATGAGCCAAATCACACTGAATAAATATCTCAATTGCTTTAAAATTGTCTAAACAATTGGAGATCATAAAATGAGAAGGAATCATTGTAATCATCTCTTCAGGCTGCTCTTGACAAAAAGAAGAGTGTGTTACCTAATTAACTTCTCTAATTATGAGGCACATTGGTTACTGGGGACTGGCTGATTTTCTAAAGAGAGCTTTGGCAGCCGGGCCTCATCGTTAGTGTCAGTTAAGTTTTTGCAGTGCAGTTTAACCTTCTGATGATGTTTATGCCTTATGTTTGCCTGAGTTTGTTTAGCTTTGGATTCCAGCCTCTGGCTTGTGTTGTGGCTTTGTCCTCCAGCCTGGTGATTGTACCCAACTGCAGCTCCTGTGCAAGGACTGCCACTGATAACAGCGTCCTCTGTGTGCTCCTCACAGACAAAGCTTGCAGAGTGTTTGGCTCTAAGGGGGGTATTTTCTAACAGATTTGGGTTTGTTCTTGTTGTTGCTACCCTTCAATTTCCTTAATTGAAATTTGGATTTATTCTAGATGCTGGTAATGTATCTTCTGAGTACAAGGGTCATATGGCTGCCTAACAGAATATTACTTTATGTTTATCTGGAGATTACATTTACTGTCATGCTTGTGGTGCTATGGTAGAACACCATGTTTAAATGATTCCTTGCTCTGGTTTTCAAACCTATTTCAGGATAGCTCCAGTTCCATCCCTCTGATATGGATTGTTTCTTGGATAAATTTGAAGTTTTCTATATCTGTAAACTCAGCTGAAATTTGTTTAGCAGTTATTTTCTTGCCCCTGTATTACTGAACTGTGTAATTGATTTAACTTCTTCACTTGCTGCCTTCTCAATCTCTCTATAGTATGTTCTTTTCAGTAACTCTTTTCTTTCTTTTAGAACCATCATGAAAATGTTTACTTGGATGCCAGGAATCCAACTTCTCTAGGAACTCATCCTCCAATTGCTTGAAGATACCCTGTCCTTAGTTGAATACTGGGACTCATTAGGTAACCAATTTATAATCTGTTCAGTGAATGACCTTTTGCTTTTATGTTCTAATTTGTGGTTTGAAATATTGTTTAGTGGGAAGTCAGAGGTCTATCTCTTTCAGAGCAGTATTGTCATCAAACAAATTTGCTATCCTATCTAAGAAAATCACAAGTAGTAGGAGACCAGCAGGTTTCCTCGAACCTCTGCAATATTTGGACATTGTCAGATGGAAAAATTGAATTTTCCAGCCATACACACCTGAGCAGCCCCTACTGCCTCTGATGGCCTCGGGTTTGTCACTGGTAGAGAAGTGGCATCTGCACTCTGGCTTCCCCTTTGGAAAGTGTGAGCTGGGATCTTGAGCAATGTCCCACATTTTGGTGGCTGACATGAGACAAGGTTAGGAAATGTGTGTTAGTAAAGTCACAGGTCAGCGCTGAGGCTCAGCTCTTCTGTGTTGGCGAAAAGCTGGTGCCACATTTTTTTAGGGAGCTGTTTTGGCCAAAATGCTTACTGAGGGGACTTCCTCTAATTTAGCAGACTGTGTGTCTGAAACTAATTGCTGGGGGATGAAAAAAGGAAGTCTGCAAAAGGCTGTCTCCTTTGAACTGGCTGAGTGGCTTGAGAGGAAAATGATCACTGTTGTTCCATTTTTCTGTCTGTGCTCAGATTGATCTTCCCCATGAGCAGCAGTCTGCTGTACATTCTACTGTGTGGCAAGGTTTGAGCTTTTGTATGTTAAGAATGCTTAACTCTTGTTTAATTACTTCAAGGGTGCTTCAGGCTTCTTTACTGGTCAGTGATAATTACAGGAAATGGAGAGGGGACTTGCAGCTCACTGCTCCAGCCTTTTGTATGACCAGGTTCTTGGAACCTCCTTAATGAACGAAGAATGACATTTAATGGGGAAAAACCATTCTTGGGTGGATCATACGGTTTGATCAGAGATGAATTGTGATTTGTCTTGCCGTCTGTGGCTTATTCAGCCTTCCTTTTGATGAGTAGCCACTACAAATGATCCAGCTTGTGTGGCAGTGTCTGCTGTGAGCTGTCTGTGCAGAGTCCCTGAAAGCACAGCTCCCTCCTCAGAGGCTGTTCATGAGCCACAGCTATGTCATATGTTTTGTGAAGTGATTCATTACTTGCAGTGGAAGTAGCAGCTAAAAGCCTCCAACTCTACTGATTTTAATTTGAAATGATTACTCTCTGTGGCCTTGTGCAAGTTCCTGTGCAGTT
This sequence comes from Aleadryas rufinucha, assembly GCA_013397815.1. Lineage (NCBI taxonomy): Eukaryota > Metazoa > Chordata > Aves > Passeriformes > Aleadryas > Aleadryas rufinucha. The sequence goes on from VZTH01016133.1 coordinate 6,482, forward strand.
GTTTAGTGGCAAAAAGTAACTTCTTTGGCATTTCTCTGCCTCTTTCCTCTTTTTTTTTTAAATGTATTTGGCATGTCAGTGTATAATTAGAACACTTTGTTCTGAAACAAAAATTGAACTGCTATTCTCACTATGAAGTTTTAAAGACTGCTAAAACAAAGGGGTACTTCATTATCCTTCTTTTAGTACCCCTTGATAAACAAATGAACTGTGGAGCTAAAGCAACGTGGGCAAACTTAGTCCTGGTGATCTGGGAGCACCAAATCGCAGATGAGAGAAAAATCACCAGCAAAGGCACAGACAGTAATGAAGTCTAGAGACTTTTAACTTGGCAGTGAGGAAGAGGTTGTCTTCTGAGGTTGTTGATAGGCTGGAGTTAAGTGTCTGGCCTGCACCAAGACTGAAAGGAGGAAAAAGCAATCACAGTGAATGATTTTTGGAGATTTGTGAATGAGGTTCCTGAACCTAGTGTGGAAGGAGTTGATGTGATGGGTGTAAAGGATTGTGAATGAAGTGGGTTATTTAGGATCTTGTTTACTGCTGAAAAGTAGTTGCAATAAGACTGAACTTTACTTTGTTGCCTAAAATGGAAGGTAAAAGTCGTGTTCAAACCCTCTGTTGCAAGGATGTGGTTCACACAGTGAAATGAGCAGGCTCTTGTCTGTGTAAGTGATGCGTGTTCATGAAACCCCTGCGTTGTGTTAGAGGGAGCCGACGGCAGTGTCTGCTCCAGTCAGCTGGGGGCTCTGCTTCCTGAAAGCTCAGGGGGGTAAATGCTGTACCTGTCTTGTACCTCTCATGAAAAGAGGTTCATGAGAGGGGGAAATGAAGGAGAAAAAAAATGAATCTCAGTGTCAGAACCATTTTCCTCCTTGCACCTATGCACTGATCCCTCTGCCATAGCTCATGGCTGCTCTAAACTGTCACTGCTGAATTAAGAAGTGACCAAACCCTGTTTTCTACCTCAAGCTGCTGGTGCAGCTTTAAGGAAGAATTTCTGTGGGAGGGTGGATAAATGTTTATGTGGACCAGGTCAAGGAAAGCATCTGGGCTAAAACTCACCTGGGGAAACAAGGAAGTTTAATTTGGACATTGACCCTGGTTTATTTTGCTTTGGCTCTGTGAATTCTTGTGTGCCATGACAGGGAGGAAGGGGTGGCATGGGAATAGAAGGAAAAGTGAAAGGAGGCTGGGTACTTTGGCAGCTCTCCATTCCATAGGATATGCCAAGCAGGCTGTTAGAAATAATGTCACTGATAGTTAAATTATTAAAGAACAAATGCCCTATGTAATATTCTCTGTATTCCCATCCTGCAGAAAATAACACCTTGCCCTAATACCTCTTGTACACACTTTTTAACACCTGGTTTTTTTCATTTTTCTTTTTTTTTCAGACAATGGGCACTGCATGTTAAGCAGGGGTGGAAGACTGAAGCCCATCTGGGGACAGAATGAGTTTAAAAGATGCTGACAGTGCAGTTTGCCAGGCAAAGGCAGCCTATAATCTTCATATTTACCCCCAGCTCTCAACAGAAAGCGCTCCCTGCTGCAAAGTGACAGCAACCAAGGACAGCACATCATCAGATGTCATCAAGGATGTGATTAATATCTTAAACTTGGACGTCTCCAAACATTATGTGCTCGTGGAGGTGAAAGAATCAGGTGGAGAAGAATGGGTACTTGACATAAACGATTCTCCTGTCCACAGGGTTTTGCTTTGGCCTCGCCGCGCTCAGGACGAGCACCCGCAGAAGGATGGGTACTACTTCCTCCTGCAGGAAAGGAACACCGATGGCACCATCAAGTACGTGCAGATGCAGCTGCTTTCCAAGGAGACGGATGCTCGGCGCTTGGTGGAGAGGGGCTTTCTGCCCTGGCACCAGGAGGACTTCGATGACTTGTGCAATCTCCCCAACCTGACAGAGACAACGCTCCTGGAGAATCTCAAGTGCCGCTTCCTAAAGCACAGAATCTACACTTACGCAGGAAGTATCCTGATTGCAATTAACCCCTTCAAGTTCCTGCCCATCTATAATCCCAAGTATGTCAAGATGTATGAGAACCATCAGCTTGGGAAGTTGGAGCCTCATATTTTTGCCATTGCCGATGTGGCCTATCACACAATGCTTAAAAAACATGTTAATCAGTGCATCGTTATATCAGGTGAAAGCGGGTCTGGGAAAACCCAAAGCACAAACTTCTTAATTCACTGCCTCACGGCGCTGAGCCAGAAAGGGTACGCGAGTGGTGTGGAGAGAACCATTCTGGGAGCTGGACCGGTGCTGGAGGTAAATTTATGCTCAAGTCGCCTTCTGTGCAAACTGGTTTTTAAAAACTTCCAATAACTGCTGCTGAATGCTACTTTTGAGTCACCTACTTGGTTTAGGCTTAAAATGTCACTGGTTAGGCTTGTCACTTGGTGTAGGTTTAAATGTCACTGAGCTGCAGTGGTGCTTGGCAGCGTTACCCGACTGCTTCTAATTGATTTTCCTTATTATGTTCACTTGACTTCCTGTTGCTTGTAATTTATATATGACTTAACTTTCCACCACTACACATCTATAATCTGGGGCAGAGGTTACCTGTGTTTTCCATCTGAAAGCTTTGATGACATTTGAATCAAATCATAAGCAAATTTTTCATAAATATTGTTCCACTGAAACATCAGCTGCTTGGTGTGATCCTGCCTTTATGTGTGAGCGTTTTACTGAACTCACTTTTTGAGGGAGTTATTTCCTTTCTACAGCTGTTTGTGGAAGAGGGCAGCGTTGTTAGTTGGGGAGAAAGTGGGAGTCTGTTTTGGCTTTTAATTATTACAGCATTTCCACCAGAAAGCAAAACTAAACATGTTTAGTTCTAAAAAACTAAACATTTTTAGTTCTTTAGAAAAGGAGGGATTACAGTTGGTCTTGTATTAGGTAATGTCAGGATAAACTTAAACTGCTCTGTTAGGCCTCTCTTTTTTACTCTCTGAAAGGAAAAACTCTGGAAGTGTGGATGGATGTAATGCTCACCAGTATCAAAATTTTCAACAGCAAAGAGCTTGACCACCACCATTTTAATTTTTAGGTTTAGTTTCAAATGTAGTAACACTTTCATTAAAAAAGTTCAAGCTTTTTTTGAAGCTCTTCTGTAAAGAATGAGGAATATATGCAAGTTCTTGTTTGCCTTGCTCTCTGCTGCTTGAAAGAAGAAGTAGAATTTAGGCTTGTTGGTTGCTGGAGTTCAAGTTTGCAGTTCTAAACAGAAAACAGGAAGGGGTCGCAGTGGAAAGTCCTGTTTGATCAGCTGATCTCTCTGCCTTTGATAAATTTAAGTGTTTCATATCCTCGTCTACAGACCTGATACAGCTGTGTCAAACCAGGCAGGGATGGAATGTCCTGTGTGCCTGTTTGTGTGCTGAGTGGCAAATGCACATATTGCTGGGGTCAGAACGGAAATTCAGAACTTTGCTGGAGTCACAGGTTAATGTAAATCTGGGCATGTTCATAAAGAGATATTTGTGGTTTTCTGTGCTAAGATTGATTATCTTAAGTACCACAATTTCTTCAGACTTCCACTGAACACTTAGTAATACTTTTCATGAGAAAATCTTCTTTCAGAATTGAATATATGTTCATGTAAATTCAGTGTGCATCAGAAAGGTAGGCTTAGAACATAAGGGGTAAAATCCAGTAAACCTGCTTTGATGCATCAGGGTTGATTCAGCTGACAGTGAAGCTTCCATGTTTCCCAATTTCAGTCACTAAGCAGAATTTTTTAAAAAAGTCAACTCTTGGTCCTGAGGAGGGATGCACAGAAAGCTTACGTTGCTTTGTGGAAGTTAAACTGACTGCAAGCTCCTCTTAGAGCTGATCACTTCTAAATCCATCTGTGGTGACTCATTTTGGGTTTTTACTGAAGGGAACTAAAGTGCTACAAGGGAATTTTTCTTAAATGGATGTTTCTGGGGATTTTTTGCACAAACGGTTTTGCTGTGTGCCCAGACTATTTGAGAATGCTCTGTTTAACTTTGAAGTTTTATTCTGAGTTTTCATCAAACTCAAAAATGTACTCTTGACTAAAAACTTCCATGATGTAGAAATGGGTTGTGTTTTGGGTTAGAACTTCCTCATTTTAGGGATCTCTTCTTTTTCTGCCACCTAAGTAAAACTGGTCTGTTTGTAGGCTGACCTTCTGTAAAAGTTCAAGGGGTTAAAGCAGCTGTTTCTAGCACAGAGGAGTGAGCACAATTAGGGTGTTATGGAGGTGGATTTATAATTTTATCTTTTCATGCTTAGGGAGTTGGAAACATTCCTTACTGAATCCTGTGTCTGAGTTGGCTGATTAATCTGAGTTCAAATCTCTAAACAATTTACAGATACACTATTGTTAATATTTTTGCTCCTTGTTTACAATTTCTAGACTGAAGAATGGAGTTACAGCTGGACCAGGAAAGATTTGACATTAAATGTTGCTTGATGTTGCCTTGTCAAACATCTGGAAGATGAAAGCCCTGATGCTGAGACAGTGTAGTTAAAAATTGAACGTGGTATCAGCAAAACTGCTGTCACATGGGCTGGAGAGAGGAAAGTGGTCATGGGGCAGCTCTGAGCCTCAGATGCTTCCTGCTCAATCCCAGCACCCGTTTGTGCTGTTTAAAAGGTTCCTTGTAGGGGACCGAATAAGCAGAGGTCAATTCCAATAATTGTAATTATGTTTGGCACTGCTTGAAGCTTTCCAGAGAAAAAGGATCAGAGAGGGAAGCTGCTTCCATGGACAGTGGTGCCTAAAGCTGAGCTTCATGCTGTTTTTTAACAGTTCGTGCACATTCAGTTGCCTTTCCTGTGTAGGAATTGCTCTCAGATTATGGTTTGTTGTTTTCTTTTCATCTTCAATTGTATCTCCAGGCTTAGGGAGATCATCTCTAGTGAAGAGCAGTTTCTTTAAAACTCATGGGAAGACAAAGATAAGCTCTGCTTTAAGATACTCTTGACTTCTTCAACCTTTTCTAAATTTAGTAATTAAAATATAGTTCCCTGACTTGCAGCTTTGCCTTCTTGTATTGACTGAGTTCAAGTTACTTATGCTTGAAATCCTAAGAAGGAATTTACACTTGGGAGCTATTTGGGTCAAATTTGCAATAGTGATTCAAACCTTGGGGAGCTGTTATTTGGGTCAAATTGGGAATAATGAATCAAACCTTTGTTTATTTTATAGTCTCAAACAAGACAATTAAACCTTTCCATACACACTGAAGAAGTTTCCAATAAATTTATATTTTCCTTTCATCAGGGAAAAATGGCTTAACTGCATGTTTCAGCTATAAAATGCACAGTGTGCTATCTAAGACTCTGAGTTTATTTTGGAAACTTAAAGTTATCTTATTCTTCAAGCCAGTTAATTTAGTAAAGTGGCATAAAATTGAGTCAGGGGATGGGAGCATGTGGTGAGAGAAGAGAGGGAATGGGAGCTTTGTCTGCTGGCAGCAGAGCTCCCCTTGGCTTTCTGTCTGCTGTTAAATTGTAACCCTCAGTGTCCCGTGTTTATTACACAATTTTAGTTACTTTTTGAGTGTGCTGAAAGTTCATTTCCCTCTGAAACAGGAGCTGAGGAGAGCTGGGACAGATGAAAATATTGGCGTGTCATAATTCTTCATGTATTATTTTGAAAATCATTGCTTATTCCCATTTAGATGCATTGTTGATTTCTCAATGATGCTGAACCAGTCTTTGGAAAGAATTAAGGCCAAATAAAGTGGAAATTCCAACAAGAAGCTTTTATTAACTGGTTTTCTAAAGAAGAATTATTATTGACAGCACAAGCACGTGAGAGGGATCAGATTTTCTGGAACTCACCATATTTAAAAACTCCTAAAATTTAATCCTAACAAGTTTTATGCTTTACGATTCTGGAGAGAAGAGCAGAGCAATTTGCTGTCAGCTCTTTCCTTCATGACAGTCCTGCTGTGCTCGTGGCTTTGGTCTGAGGTGGGCTGAAGTGGAGCTTCAGCTCTGGTTTTCATTTGTATTTGCCATCAAAGCCTGCACATGCATTTCGTGGGTGTAGCCTGTTCTATTCCAGGGAAAGTGCTTGTTTTGAGGCCATTATCTGAATGTGTTTGTTTTAAGAATCATAATCAAAGGAGGAATGGAACTTCCTTTTTCCATTTGCTTGCATGTCACTGGTTTTTCTGGTAGAAATGTGATGTTGCCTGCTTTTCCCTGCTGCACACTGCTCTTGGGGAAAAATCACCTTGTCCTTCATTCAGTGGGGATTGCTTGGAGCTCCCGGGACATCCCCCAGCAGGAGGAGTTGCAGAATTACCCTGAACACTGCAATTTCCTGTTGGTGAGTGGATACTTCACAGCATGGTTGTGAGGACCACTATTAAACCAAGTTCAGTTCTGAAGAAGCCATTTCCTCTGCCAGGGTGTGGAATTCGAGTCTGCCATGTCCTTTGGCACCTTAAGATGGAACTGTATGCAGTGATGGTTCTGCCATGGAGCTGAGTGGTTTGCATGGAAACTCCCAACAGCTTTGTCAGATTTTGGCAATCCTTACAAAAGAATTAAATGAGATTTTTGTTGTGCTCCTGAGGTAGATACTGGGAGCATGTGTGTGGGGTTTTGGGTTTTGTTTGGGTTAGTTTTTAGCAAATAAAAGGAGAATTCAGTGGTTTTCTGAATACTTTTATATCTGTCTCTGTTGTAAGAGTTTTAAGTGTCAGGCTCCAGTTTATGGCTCTTGCATTCCAAGGTAAGAGGATGGGTTGAATGACTTCCTGCCTCCCAGAATAGGCGATCCCAGCTCTGATTGCTGCTGCCATTGGTCTGCTATTTTTGACTCACCCTGTTTTATACAGCTGGTGTTGTGCATTGGAGTGATTTAGTTTTAGTTTTTTGGTTTTATTTGTCTTCTCATGGACTCACAAGGGAAAACAGTGAATGAGTTTGCTTATATAAAGGATTCGTTTTCTTTAGCTGAAATTTTCTTGTCTCTTCAGATCTTCTGACTTTATTTTGTACTCGTCAAAGTATTTTGAAGAACATAGTAACAGTGATTAAAGTTAAATGTTACCAAAAAAAAAAATCCCCACCCAAAATGTTAACTGACTTGGAATGTTCTTTAAAAAGCTGTAGATGTTAAAGGCTCTTCTGAGGAAACCAGTACATGAAAACTTTCCTAAAAACTGTTAATATTAGATCAGCTTTTAAGAATTTGCTGTATGCTTTGACTAAATACCAGACACATGAGGTCATAAGAGCCTTTAGTTTTAAACTGTATTCATTGCTAACATGAGTAATCACTAAGAAAAGTTTTTCAGGAAGCCTGAGTTATGGGATTTCTTAACTCTATAATGCCAAAAATGTTTATTAATAAGTAATAATGTTGCAAATGTGGCTGTACTGTGGTTTGGCTTCTTGGGTGTAACTGCTGAACTGATAATTCACTGGTGGCTTAAGTTAGGAAACTTTACAAGAACTTTTTCTGGGATCATTTTGCAAGTCCATTACTCTGCAGCCTGGCAAAGCTCACTGCAGCAGATTTCCCAAAGCCCAGAATGGGAAGTTGGATGGTGTTTTGCAGAGAGCAGGAGCTGAGCCACTGTCCTGGAGAGGAAGAGGGGTTTGATTACTGACAATTCACTGTGTTGATGTCACAGAACTTTCACTTCTGGTTTGGTAACTGCAAGGAGCTGACGTGGATTTTATGCATCTATTAATATGCATATGCATGCAAGATGGGCTCTGAAAAAGAAATCTGGGTGATACATTGGTGGACAAATGGTGCAAGCAGATATTGATGGTCAATGCTCGCTTTGAAAAATCAGAGTGGGGCTGCTGTTGGCATTGTGTGGTGTGGTCTCAGAAAATCCAAAGCTGGAGCTCAGCCTCAGCCATCTGTGAGCACTTCTGGATCCAAATCCTCTCCCTTCAGCCATCTGTGAGCACTTCTGGATCCAAATCCCCTCCCTTCAGCCATCTGTGAGCACTTCTGGATCCAAATCCTCTCCCTACTGAAGCCTGTTGATTTTTCTGGAGTTGCAGCGCAGTCACTCTGCACAGAAGGAGCTCCTTGAGCTTATTCCTTTAGGTCAGGAATAACAGTTGCCTGAAGAATTATGGACTTCCTTCCAGTTTGTAGGAAGCTTTTCAGATTCTCTGAATGCAACTAGTGGTGGAAATCTACTTGTGGGAGAGCTTAGAGAGCCTGGTTTGGAGTTAGTGGTCCAAAAGTTCCACTGCAGCACTGCTGAAACCCTTAAGGTACTTTGAAAAAAACCAAACCAAAACCAGAAGAGAAGGGAAGTCTTTCAACATACAGATAATGACTGTCACGAAAACAATGTTTTCCATGGAAATACCTCCTCATTGGATGTGTACACCATGGCTGGATGTATAAACAGCTCTGTGCTGTGTGCAGTGCATTCACACATCCGTCGTGCTCCGGATGTGGGAGCGTGTGTGTGTGTGTGTGTGTGGGGAGGAAGAGATTACACAGCTCTGCAATCATTTCACAAGGGTTCTATATTAGGGAGGCGGATTTCCTAATGGAGGACTTCATTGCTTGGAGCTTTAAGAGGAAATATCTGTGGCAGGAGATGCTGGGATAGTCTACCCCGAGCAGGGTATTTTTGCAAATAACTGCATTTTGCAGAGGTTTCCGTCTTTAGATGCTGTGTGGTAGAAGGGTGACAAGTTTCCCTTGCCTTTGGAACACATAGGAGTTGATAAAGGTAAAGACATTCCCAGTAACTGATTCTACTGGACTTCTACTTGTAATAAGTTTCCTTTGTAGCTCTTAAGTGTGGCTTATGCAGAGGATTTTATGTTATGTGTGTATTAGCAGCTGTCAGAGGACTCATGATCTGATAGAAGAATTAGAGATGCACAGTTAGGGTTTGTGCCATATGTATGTGTTCTTTCCTAACACCTCATCATAAAACTCCATTTTTCAGTGTTGTGTAGCAGAGTAGCTGCCCAATGAGTTGTTCTGTAAACCAAAGTTTTTCTGTTTGTGTTTTTCCTGCTTTTTGAATACACAACTTAGAAAATTCCTGGGCTAACTTTATAAGTGAGATATTAATGTTCTGTCTCACTTGAACAAGAGTTGTGTTTAATGTGAATTTTTTTCAGTGGTAGCGGTACCTTGGGGAATAGGAATTGGTTTGTGCCTTTTGTATGGGAGAGGTAATTTCATGGTGATTGTGCTGTCTTCATCCTGCTGAATGTCTTCTCTAAGGTCCTAATTGTTACAGATTGAGGCTGATTTGCACTCTCCAGCTGTGGTTACCTGTCCTGTACTCCTAAAATATCTTAAAGTATTATTCCCTTCCCTCAAATATTACTGCATGGGTCAAATAATAAACATATATAGTTCTGTGAGGAACATGGGGGCTTCCTAGGCTGCCTTTTTGGTGTTTGTGTGCTGCAATTCCCACGGTATTCCGAGTTTGTTCTGGAAGCTAACGGGGATCTGAACAATGAACAGAAGAGCTTGGAAAGCTGTGCGTTGACGTATTTAGTTTGATTGAAAATTAACTCATTTTGCTTTATTGCAGGCATTTGGAAATGCAAAAACAGCACATAACAATAACTCCAGTCGTTTTGGGAAGTTCATTCAAGTCAACTATTTAGAGAATGGTATTGTCCGGGGGTAAGTACAGGGTGAGCTGGTTCTGGGGGTGATCTCTGTGCTTTTCAGAACTGGGAAGCCTCTGTTGTATATAAAATGCTGCCTTGTTGAAGCTCAGCTCATGTGAGCATAGGTTGGTGCTGTGGAGTTTAAAATTCTATCACTGAGCTCTGTGGAACTGTCAGGTGATACATAATGCTCTGACTTTGCTGTTCAGCTGGCTCAGGTTGAGAATCTGCTGCTGCATCTTCACCTTCAGGCTAAATGAAGGCTTGTGCATAACACCCCCTGCTCTCTCCATTTTGCATTTAAAAACAGATCTCAATTTTTAAGAGGAGTGGAGAGAAGTGAAATAGATTTGAGGAAGCCATTTTAAAGAAACAGTTTAAACATCAGTTAGAGAGATAAAGAAAGCTATAAAATTACTTAATCAAATGTGTGTGCTTATATCTGAAGGTCTGAAAACGTGAGATATTTAATGCCTCAATTTGCTGGTTCTGATGGACTGTGGAGTGTCATGAGCAATCCCTGACCTTTATGGTCCAGTGTTTCTTTTCTTTGGATCTTCTTCTCATTTGCAATAACATGAGTGACTGGAACTCTGTGCCACATGTGCTTTGAGTGTTATTCTGAAGGAAATTCACATATTTTCAGGCCCAGTCACATTAGCTCAGGAGATGGGTACAATTTGAATACACTTGTTTTGTCTTCAGCGTGAGAAAAAGGTGCTCAAATTTCGTCCTCAATCATTGTACCCCTTGTCAAGGACTTGGAATTATCATTTAGGAGGTTACTTTGTCACCCTGTAGGGGCTTTTCTGGCTGGCTGGCTTCCATTCTGGGCTGACGTCTACACTGACATAAAAATGCAGCAGATTTGTTGGGATGAGACTCAGACAGCTATCTGGTGTATTTCTGGGGTCTTGCCTTGGCATTCCTTGTCAGATAAGTGTTAATCTCACAGGATAACACATTGTTGCCACTCTGTGGGTCTTGTTTCTGTTGGCAATTTTCATCAGCGCTTTCCTTGCTTGGTCTGCCTGTTTGAAGTTTTCTCCACTAAACCAAGCACAGCAAGGAGGTGTTCCTTGGGTATTTCATTGTTCCAATCATAATCCTACAATCAACATCCTACTGATGTTCTTGATTTACATTTAAGGTAGTGGCCTATGCTCTTCTCTTGCACATTTTAGTGCAGATCTCATTATTTGAACTCTCTTGGCAGTTGCTGTCTGATGTTTTCGGAGGTCTTTTCTCTTTGCCCTCATGCTTGTTTCGTTTTCTATGGCTCCTTAGGGCTGTGGTTGAAAAATACCTGCTTGAAAAATCTCGTCTGGTTTCTCAAGAAAAAGATGAAAGGTAAGAGAGAAATACAGCTTTCCAAGAGAGTTAAAATCTATGGAAGAGTTTAAGAGCATCTGAATTATATAGAATAAAAGAAAACCCACTATATTTCCGTGAGAGAAATGTATTGACTTTGCAGGAACTACCATGTCTTTTATTATTTGCTACTTGGAGTCAATGAAGAAGAGCGTAAAGAATTTCACCTCAAGCAACCTGAAGATTATTTCTACCTCAACCAGGTAATCTGTGATTTACCAATGTATTGATAAGGGTTGTCTGTGCGTTGTGTCAAAGATGAAAGGAAGCAGAACAGATTATACTTGGCTTTTTGTGATGTTTGGGTTTTGCTCTTTGCCTTTAATTTTGGATTTCTCTTCGCAGCATAACTTGAAAATTGAAGATGGGGAAGATCTCCGACATGAATTTGAGAGATTAAAACAAGCCATGGAGATGGTTGGCTTCCTTTCAGCAACAAAGAAACAGTAAGTGGAATTCTGTAGGCTTTTGTTACTGGCAGTTCTTGTTCCTGGGTTGCAATGAGCAGTTGGGATCACACAGCTCTGTAGGGGACGAGGAGAGCTGAGTGTTTTGCACTTACAGACCAATTCTTGAAGCAGAATTAGATCTGCTAGCCTGTTACAATGAACTCTCTTATGAAAAATTCTTACATAATTCAATTTTTCTTCCTTAGGATTTTTTCAATACTTTCAGCTATTCTTTATTTGGGCAATGTCACGTACAAGAAGAAAGCCACAGGTCGAGATGAAGGGTTGGATGTGGGACCTCCTGAAGTGTTGGACATTCTTTCCCAGCTGTTGAAAGTAAAGTATTTCTCTTTAGCATTAATGTTTGATACACCTGTTTGTCATGTTCTACCTCAGCATTTCACTTGGATATCCCTGTTGCTGTATCTAAATCTCCTTTGTGATACTTCCACAGTGTTTTTCTTATGGGAGAGGAAACATGAAATTGGTGAAGTTAATGGGGTTAGAGATGGAATATAACCTTTAGCATGGAAATAGAATTTATTGACTCGCCAATCCCAGAGCTCAGCAAGAATAGATTCAGTGTAGGTGTGTTCTTTGCCACCGCAGGGAAACATCTGAATGAATGTAAACAGAATAATTTAAACAAGTTGCAGGACTTGTAAAGCTACTGATGGATGATAAATGTGGCTGTTGTCAAAGAGCTTGGGCTTCTCTGAGGAAGTTGTATGTCCACTGCTGCTGTCAAATAACTCATTGAGGAGCTTGATGGTGACAGCAACTCTTGTTCTCTCTCGTTTTGAAGGTTAAACGAGAAATCCTGGTAGAAGTGCTAACAAAAAGAAAAACTGTGACTGCTAATGATAAGCTTATTTTGCCATATAGTCTCAATGAGGTGAGTAAAAGAGCACTTGTAGAGTGATTTTAAATAACTGAAACCTGCTTTTTTGGATTAAAAGAGCTACTATGGTACACTTTCACATTTTGTGAGGGATGGTTGGAAAGTTAGAAATTTGAATTAAAGGCAAATTGTGGTTTTATTTGTCTCTGCTGGGGTTGTAACCTATGGGTGACATTGGTTTGAAACAGAAATGATGATTTTTTTAAGTAAAGTTCTGAAGATTGTTTGATCTGCAGGCGATAACAGCTCGTGATTCCATGGCAAAGTCCTTGTACAGTGCTCTGTTTGATTGGATTGTTCTGAGAATCAATCATGCACTCCTGAACAAGAAGGACATGGAGGAATCTGTTACAGTAAGTCTCTCACAAAACCAAGTCTTTGCAGGCAGTCGTGTGTTTAGACTTAACAGTCAAAGCTATAGATGATGTGTTTTGGTATCTGGGATAAATTTTGATACTTCTCAAGCCCATGCTAAATTTCCTGGTGATATTTAATCATCTCTGTTTTCACAGTAGACAGAACTATTAAATATTTAAAAACTTTTCAGCACAGCCTGCAGTGCTTTCTGGACTGTTTATCTATCGGGGGTTAAGGCACTGTATGACAGATTGCTAACTGGGTTTCCACATCTTCTTTTAGTGTCTGTCCATTGGTGTACTTGATATTTTTGGATTTGAAGATTTCGAAACCAACAGTTTTGAGCAGTTCTGTATAAATTATGCAAACGAGCAACTTCAGTATTATTTCAATCAGCACATTTTCAAATTGGAGCAGGTAAGAAATGAGAGTTGCTGAAGTGAAACCTGTTTTTATCAAGTGTTTATGCATTATGCAAACTTGGCCTCTATTCTGCAAAACCCCATGGCATAATTGCTTGAATACTTCTGAAAGTCTTTACTTTTTAAATTTCTTCTTTCACTATTGCTTGTTTTTGTACTAATGGTAGTGGGGTCTTTCTTCAGAGGGCTGGCACTAAGTTTCTGCTTGACTGCAAAAACTAATACAGCATTCAGGTGATCCCAGACAGAAGTCAGCTAAAACTGTGAACTTTGGTATTGGAAGTCTGTAGGTGAGGGGTTGGATTCAGGTGTTTTTGTTTTAATGGTTGGGAAAGTTTCTCTTATTTCTGTCAGTCTGTAAGTATTTAATAACCAGTCTTTGCTGCTTCTCCCACCCGACTGCATTTAGGGGATACAACTGTGTTTTGGTACTGGCAGCAGTTCTGAAATGCTGGTGTTACTGGCATGTGTTGACTGACTTGTTTGCAGATGGTATCATCTGACAGAGCACTTGGAGTGCTGCAGGAGCCAACAGATCCTGTTTCTGGACTGGGCTTTGGAGTGGGGTTTGCTCTAGACTTGGGTTTTCTCTGCTTTGTGCAGAAGTGTGGTTCTCAGGTCACTCTGCTGAAAGGAGCCATTCTGTAGTATGTGGTACTTTGTCAACAACTTTAGCGAGCATTTTAAAGAAAATAAAATTACCAGTCATCCAAACTTTGTGTGTAAACATGATGTTGAGGTCCCTGTTTTGTAACTTAGGACAGAATTGGCTATCCAGGCTGGCCAGAGTAAATAGTTACATTGTCTTCTTTTTTTTTTTCTAATGCCATTTTTCCAAATAAGCTTAATCCTTGAATGACCCATTTCCTGTACCTCTTGCAGCCTGAGGGCCCTCAGGGGGATCTCTATATCTTCTTAAAGAAAGGCTTTTTTGTGTGTGGAAAATGGCATTTCAGTTCTGTAACACGGTGTGCACTGAGCAGTCTGTGTTGGGCAGACTGAATTCCACCTACTTAAAAATAATGCATTTATCATCATCATCTAGAACATGAGAGATGCTCTTTGTCCTTTGTTAAACATAAAACTTATTTAATTTTCTGTGTGGTGCTTTTTTTTGCTTTAATACCTTATCATTAGCTTGTTTCCTGTGGGTATTTACAGCATTAAGAAAATCTGGTATTTTGCTTCTGTCTCTTGGTGGGAAGCTTGTCCTGTCAAGCATTTGAGGGAATTGTCACTTCAGCAGAAGAGCTTCATGTTCTTTTGTCAGGGAGCTCCAAATTTTCTGAGCCTAAGCAATATCCATTGCTTCCTTAGGGAAGTTCTGCTGCTGGTGTTGTGTAGGCCTTAACTGCCTGTTTTGAAACTTCTGTTATTTCTTCTGAGGGTGCAGTATGAAAACTCTAGAACTTGATATTTGACTATTTCTCATTTCCCATAATACAAAACTTATGGAAGAGAAAAATAGACTTGAACTCCTCTATGTGTGCCCAGTTTTACTGAAGTGCTGTAGATGTAATGTCTAACTCCAGGGTCGTAGGCTGCTGATAGCTGGGAAGGCAGAGCACAGCACAACATTCCTTTCACAGCTTTGGTTTTGAAATAGTTTTACCCCAAACATGCCCTGCTGAGTGACGTGCCTGAGTGGACCTTTGATCTGTGCCTCTATGCCTGTTCTTCTGTTCTTATTTATAAATTCTCCTTATTTTTGCCTCTGCTGCCTGAACTAACAAACTCCACTTGTTGTAGCTGTTCAAGGCTGTGTTTTAAGCACTTAGACCACAGGACATCAGAGGTCAGGGCACTGTACTGATAAGGGAATTTTCTTGAGCTACACAGGAGGAATATAAGAGTGAAGGGATCACTTGGCACAATATTGACTATACTGATAATGTGGCCTGCATTCACTTAATCAGCAAGAAGCCCACTGGCCTCTTCTATCTTCTGGATGAAGAAAGCAAGTAAGCAACAAACATCTGCAAAAATGTGTGTGGTAGGGGGGAGGGAAGGACTGTGAAAGGGAACAGAAATAACAGCATTTGAAAAAGGAGAGGAATGTTGTGGGAAGCAAAGGGTTATTTATGGCTATGATTTACACTGAGGTTTGCTTCTAATGACTCCAGTATGGCGGTGATAGAAATTGATGCTAAAACTGAACTTTGGCTTAAGCAAATTTAGAAACTTCCATGTTTGTGGCTTACCATGGAACTCCAATTAAAGTAAAACGCATGTCTGTAAGTCTTTGGAGCATTAAGTAGCAAATGTGGTAAATAATTAATGTGGTGCTAACTAAAGTTGGCTGGTGAAGCAGGAGGAAACATTGACGTACACTTGAAACCTCAGAGTATTCTGCTGTGTGTGGAGCTGCTTGGTTTGGGTCCAGAAACTGAGCCCACCTTTAAAATTCAGAGCAGGTGTAGAGATCTTGGACAATTAATACTTTCTACAAGGATCAATAAGTGTTCATTCTGTCACTCCAATAAGCATATCTGTATTTGAGAAATAGCTGACCTCTTTTGTCTTGTCTTCCCAGTTTTCCACATGCCACCAACCAAACTCTACTGGCAAAATTCAAACAGCAGCATGAGGAGAACAAGTTTTTTGTTGGAACCCCGGTGATGGAGCCTGCTTTTATTATTCGCCACTTTGCTGGCAAAGTGAAATACCAGATCAAAGTAGGTGATAGGTTTGATGGCCACAAAAAAGAATTTCCTCGCCTTTCTGGGAGCTTTTTGTCAGGATGTAGAAAATTTTCTGGGAATGGGCTGGGTCAGAAGGGTTCTCAGAGGTGCTTTGGGTTTGTTTTTTGGGTGGTGGTGCTGGCTGGAGGGTGACACTCCCATTTCTTCCGAATGAACAAAACACAGGGAGCTTTCCCGAGAGCCCGCAGCTCAGTGTGCCTGTTTTGTGCAGGATTTCAGGGAGAAAAACATGGATTACATGAGACCTGACATCGTGGCTCTGCTGCGCAGCAGCGACAGCGCCTTCGTGCGGGAGCTCATCGGGATGGACCCGGTGGCCGTGTTCCGCTGGGCCGTGCTGCGCGCGGCCGTCCGCGCCATGGCCGTGTTCGCCCAGGCCGGGCGGGAGAGGGCCCAGAAAACGGCAGGTAGGGCCTGGGAAAGGGCAGGTGGGGCTCAGGAAGGGGCAGGTGGGGCTC
>VZTH01016133.1:23326-39840 GCA_013397815.1 Aleadryas rufinucha
AAGGGGCAGGTGGGGCACAGGGAAAGGGCAGGTAGGGCACAGGGAAAGGGGCAGGTAGGGAACGGGGAAAGGGGCAGGTGGGGCACAGGGAAAGGGCAGGTAGGGCACAGGGAAAGGGCAGGTAGGGCTCAGGAGCTGCAGGAAGGGCATGAAAAACTGCAGGTATGGCTTGGAAAATTGCAGGTAGGGCAGGGGGAACTGCAGGTAGGGCTCAGGAAACTTCTCTGAAAATGCTCAATACTCTACAATTGCTCTGCTGGCAGAACGAGTTTGTGGCAAAACCTCATCAACCAGACACCAGCTTTGGTACTAAGGGCAAACTGAGTGGTGAAAGGTATTTAACATTCATAGATGGAGGAGATTGTCACTGTTTTTACCTGAGGTTGTTCAGCTTTCCTCCTCCAGTCAGTGCAGCATTTCCAGCAGGCTGGGACAGATTTGAAGGCCTATTTGTAAAAGTTGGGGGTGGTAGTTCTGGTGTGCATTCTCATCACTAGTTTTGGTCTTCTTAGACCTCTGTGAAGTATTGAATAAGTATTCAGGATTAAATACTAAATTTGAGCAACTGCAACTTCCTTTCTAGTAGAAAGGAGTTTGAGCAAGCAAAGTGCTGTAGCTTGATAAAGTACTAGATAGGAACTCCAGACCCTTGGACAGATATTTTGCTTGCTACAGTTGGTGGTTTGTTTGGGGTTTTTTGCCTGCTCATATCTTCATCAAAATGCAATTTTTTGGGTATTTCCTGACAGGAGTGGTACGTCAAGGACCCAGGGTTCCCCTTGGAGAACTGCAGAGATCAAATACACCAGTAGAGAAAGTTTATCGGTGAGAAACACATCCTTAACCCCTGCAGGGAAAAGAGCTGAATTGCTGAGTTGGATTTTCATATATCAAATCTCAACTAGATCTTTCCACAAGGAAAGCAAGTTTTATTTCTCCTGTCTTGTTTTCTTTGGCCTTTTTAATACTATCAAAACAACACTCTAGCTTATTTTATGTAAGACCCAATGCCACCACATGTTGGGGACAGCCTCAGTTCCATTTACCACTGGGTTTTTGAGTTCAGTGTGGTTGGTGTGTGCAGCTTTTAGCATTGTGTGCTCCTCTGCAGCCAGTCTGGGTCACTGCAGGGGGCAGAGGCTGGTTTCTCAGCTTCAGGACGAGTAGGAGGCAGGGCCAGTCCTACAGAAGTGTATCTCTATAGGGACATTTGCCTTTCCATGGATATTTAGGCTTTGTACGTGTTCCTTTTGCAGCCGCTCAGTGCTCGATTTCTCATTTGATTGTTCTGAGGATTTCGATATAAATGCTTTTCAAGACATCATTTCTTTTTGTGAGAACAAGAAGTAAGTAGCAAAAGGCCTGAGCTCCCAGGCCAGGGAGGCACATTTCCAGGACACACTGACTTTCTGAGCGTGCTCTGGGTGACAGTGAAGCCATGGGACACCTAAAGTAGTGAATTCATGCTGCTTCCTAATTACTGCATCCTGGACAGCCTCTGTCACTTGGGGCAACAAAGAACTAAATATCCAATTTGGGTGAAAGGATTGGTCACAGCTTAACAGATCTGTTTCCTTGGGATATCTTAAATCTTGATATTCAAAAAAAGTTCAGAGGTACCCAGGGAAGCAACAACCCTGTGTAATAACGTTGCTGCCTCTGTGAGCAGCTCAGAATGGGGAGAGCATCTAAGAGTCAGAAGTGATTCTTACACTTCTGTTATTTTTGGTTTGTGCCTCTCTGGAGAGTAAAGAAGGTAAGTTCTGTGCCAGGACACAGCACTTCACAAGCACGGTGCATGCTTGAAGAATGGCACCTGTCACGAATTAAGAACCATCCCAGGCTTACTTTGAAAAGCTAAACGTGAATAAGTTTGAAATGGAAATGAAACCCAAAATTTCTTCAAGTATCCCTCTAACAGCTTGTTTATAACTTACTTTTCTGATGTAAGTCTAAGTAGCCTCATTTTAGTAGTCAAATCACTATATAAAATCTTTACTGTTGGTTATAAAGAAGCTTATATCTATCTGAAAAGGTTACTTAGCTTAACCAGAAGGTTCACTGCCCATTAAGTGTATTTTGCTAAATTTCCCTCCATTTTTTGAATTGATGGCTCCAGAACTTACATTAAAAGGTAGAATCAGAGAACAAGTTGAGTATAAGACCCTGGCAATTAAATTTTAGAGCACTGATGGAGTAGAAAGTGATGACTTGTCATCAAAATCATTCATGTTTAGGAAAAAGTAGCCTGGGATTGACCTGCTACAGTTTGGAGCACACTTGGTGATGGAACCTTTTGGGGTTTTAACTCCTTTTTTCCCCCTCTCTCATGGCTGTGTATCTCTGTTTGCCACCTTTGTTTTGCTGTGGATCATTTTAGAGACATGCATGAACAAATCATCGCCAGTATTAAAGGACTGCCCTGGCAGGGTGATGATCCCTGTGAGCTGCTTCGGTCCCTCAGTCAGCTTCAACACCGCTCCCACCTCCTGTGAGTGCTCTGGGTATTGCTTTGAAAGTGCAACAAGAACCAAGCAGTTACTCCAGTCCCTAAAAATGATGCTTGTCCCAAGTTTGTCTTTTGAGAATCACTAAACAAGACAATTAAAAATAAAACATCCCTTCTGCAAATAGGCTGTGGAGAACACCTTATTGCTTCATTGCATTAGCTGAGCGTTAAACCTACTTCTCATGTAAACTTGCTTTAAACCCCAAGTATGTAGCATGAGTTTGTTGTTGCAAAATATTCAATAGTGAGATCTCTCACAAGGTGTAATGAATGTTTCCTGGAATTCAGGGTGCTGATGCTGGATATATTCCTGGGTTTAGGGTCTCTCTACATGTGCAGTTCTGTGCATGTGTAAGGAATGAATCAGTGCTCTGTTGTATAATAAGTAAATGTAAACTGGGTGGCACAGAGCAGGAACCTGCCCTGTATCACAGAGTTATCAGCCTTACAACCAGGAGAGTGTGAACTGCAGCCTTGTTTCTGAGAGCTTCCACTTCTTCCCCTTCTGTGTGTGGATGAGAGCTGTGCCTGAGGTGTGTGTCCTGCTCAGACATTCCAGAATTCCTGGTGCTGGGATGTGCATTGTCCTCCTGGGAGCAGTTGGGTGCTTTCACAGAGATTCTGGTGCAAGCAGCTGTAACTTGTGAATTTGATAGTGCCTTCATGTTCTAATGAGTTTAATGACCATACACTTGCTAAAGAGAGTAACTCACACTACAGTAGTCTGTACAGCAGTGCAGTTTTGAATAGCTTTAACTTCAGAGAAAATGTTTCACTTTTGAAAGCTTCCAATACCTACAGAGTTTATTTAAGGAAAAAAAAGTTGTTCTTGTTGCAGAGCAGTTTGCATTTCTTGCATTGATCACTTGTAAGAGACATGCATGAACACACCCTGGTGCTGTTGTGCTCACTTTCTTCTGTCCTTCATCTTGCCTCATAAATTGCACCAACTTATGGCTTGCTGAAATAATCAAAAATCCCATGTACTTTTTTTTCTTAAATGATCTTTAATATTTTAACAGGAAAAGTAGAGGTGCCAAGCAAAAGCAGATCATTCCCAAGGTAATCAGAAAGTTTAGATTTCTCTTGGGTTTGGGCTTTTTTGCACTGTGAATTTCATTTTGATTGACAGAACTCACTTCAGAACTGTTTTATACTGTAGGAAAGTTGTGTTATTTATCCCGACAAGCTAAAAAATAGGAAAATGTTTGCTTTAATAAGAATTGTTTAATTAGACAGATATGGAGATGCCATAAATGCATAAAGTCACTTCCAAGTCAGGGAAGGCAAATGCAATGATTATGTGATTCCCCTTGTTCACCTCACACTCTTGGGACAGGGCAGTGGAGCAATTTCACTCTTAAGAAGTTCTTTGGCCCAAAATAGAAATAATCATGAAATGTAACATGCCATTGAATGTGGAACTCTGGGTAGCTGATTTCATTCTGACTCATTTCAGACAAATATTTCCCTTTTAGTTGAGAGACTTGCACTTTGTTGATTATGAAAACTTTCTTGTAGAACTTGCTGGATTCCAAATCTCTGAAGCTCATAATGAGCATGACCCTGCATGATCGGACTACGAAGTCCCTTTTGCACTTGCACAAGAAGAAGAAACCCCCCAGCATAAGTGCCCAGTTCCAGGTAGGTGACACACCTCAGGGAACAGGCCCTCCTGGGCTGACCTAGGCTGGTCTTGCTTGGAAAACCAAGTGGGTTTGGTTCTTGGGATTTGTTTGAAGTGGGTTTATTACTTAATTAAAGTCAGAGTACATTTTGAGAGTCCCCTTATGCCATGAAATGTGTCAGTTCTCTGTACTGATCATCCTTGTATGCAGATCTAGTGCTACTGTGAGAGTATATTCAAACCCTGCTTTGAAATCTCTTGAGAAGAGCTAAGAGCACGTACCCAATACAGGGAAGTGTGTGCAATGTGGGAGAATCTGCTTGGGTTTTGTATAGCCATGAAACAACCTGATTCCTGAGGCAGGAGCTGTCCTGCTGTCAAACACCACTCCAAATGCTGATTCCTGAAGAAAAACCTTTGTGAATGTTTCATTCCAGACTTCACTTAACAAGTTGCTGGAGACACTGGGCAGAGCTGAGCCATTCTTCATCCGCTGCATCCGCTCCAATGCAGAGAAGGTGAGGCTGCCTCAGAGCTGAGCTGGCTGCTGAGACCCAGGGCTTGAGCCTTGGAATATCTTTATTTCAACTTGTTCTCTGTCACTCTGTGGGCAGGTGAAAGGTACCCAAGGTGTGGAAGGAAAATGTGCTGTCCCTACGACAGCAGCTGGGCCCTTCAGGCTCTCACTGGGTGTTTTCTGCTGTCTTTTACAGAAAGAGATGCTCTTTGATGAGAGCTTGGTGCTGCAGCAGTTACGGTACACGGGCATGCTGGAAACTGTGCGGATCAGGAGGTCTGGCTACAGTGCCAAGTACACATTCCAGGTGTGGTGGGAACTGGACTGTGCTTTCAGGAATATCTGCTCTCTTCTGAAAACATGTCTTGTGTGTCTCTTCGTATGAAGCTCATGACCACTTGGGATGAGCTGTAAAAATGCACTGTGGTTTTGAGAGAGCCTGCATGGTAACAAGTTGTAGTTAAACCGTTGTGTGAGTCATTGCCAGTAAATTCTTCCTGGTTGTGTGAAGGAAAACATTCTGAGTGCAGTCAGTCAGTGCTGCACGGTGCTGTCTCCATGTGGGAATTAGTTTTCTGTAGAGCACTCTGTGTAGGTTTAGAGATCACACACAGGTGAACTTCCCTGTTAACACAAGGCTGACTGAAGCCTGCATTTTACATGGAAAAATAGCTCAATTTGGAATGAGAGTACTTTCAGATCCCTGTAGCTTAAGTGTCTTAAATAGATTTCTGTTTTAAAGCTAAAACTCTAAACTTGGGAGTTGTCTTCTAACTTTGGTCTCTTGCTGTCTCTGCTTTTTACAGGAATTCATCGACCAGTTTCAGGTGTTACTGCCCAAAAATGCCAAAGCCTCCAAGGAAGACATCTGTGCTTATTTGAATAAACTAAAACTGAATGAAAACTACTATCAAATAGGGAAGACCAAGGTCTGTGAAACTTTCTGTAAGGCAGTGAGAAACACTACTGTACACTGCAAAATTCAGTGCACTTCATTTACAAGTGTTCCTCTTCTCTGCATTTTGTACCTAAATTGGCTACTTTAACTCTTGCAAGTGGTGACAGAGGTTATACTTGACTCCTTGGTTTTGATGCCAGCCTGGTTTCTTGACTATGGTACAAATCCATGTTATTTAGATACTGTTTGGGAAATCATTGCTATTGGCATTGTCAAACAGGTCAATGTTTTCATTTTAGAAAGGTTCTGTGATTTGAAGGCTGTAAGGACAGGTGTAAGTTTTAGAATCCAAACTCTGAAATTTAAAAGGACTTTAATTTTTTGGGCAAGCTGTCAGCCAGTAAGTTTTGGTGCAGTGATACCAAACCATTATCTTATCCATTATCATCTTATACCTTCAGTGGGGGCTGAAAGGCTCCTGTTAACTGCTTCTTGATGAACTTTTCTTTAACTGAACAGGTTTTTATGAAAGAGGCTGAACGGCAGATACTACAGGATACACTACACAAAGAAGTGATCAGGAAAATCATCCTCCTTCAGAGCTGGCTCAGGATGGTTTTGGAAAGGAGACGCTTTCTCAGGATGCGGCAGGCGGCTGTTGTTTTACAGGTACCTTTGGGGATTGCCAACCTTATTTTCCAAACAAACAAACAAACTCTGTCATGTAACACTCCCCACCTTGAAGCAGCCCTCCCTTACCTCAGAATCCTCCGTTCCCAGGCGTGCTGGCGCTCCCGCTGTGTCAGGATGGCTCTGCAGAGGAACAATGCTGCCGTCGAGATCCAGGCGGCCTGGAGGCGGCACCGGCAGCGGAAACGCTTCCTGCAGCACAGGAGGAGAGTTTGTCTCCTGCAGGCCCTGGTCAGGGGGCACCTGCAGCGTAAGAGGTAAAGGGGAAGGAGCAACGTGACGTGAAACATCCATTTAATCACCTGGCTTCACCTGCCAATCTCACTTTGTGTGATGGGTTGATTTAGTGAATAACTTAATAAATTGTTGCCCAAGGAAGTTGTGGCTGCCCCATCCCTGGAAGTGTCCAAGGCCAGGCTGGTTGGGGCTTGGAGCAACCTGGGGTAGTGGAAGGTGTCCACAGGCAGGGGATGGGAATGAGATGATCTTTAAGGTCCCTCCCAACCCAAACCATTCTGGGATTGTACGAACTTAAAGGTAGTTATTGCCATGTGATATTTCAGTCAGTATCAAGTGGTCAGTGGAGTGTGGACTATGGGTAAGTGCTCAGGACTTGAGCTTTATTCAGCTGAGCTGCAGTGATGCTGCCAGTCCTGACAAGCAGACTCCACTGGGACTGTAGGTGTACTTTGGGTCTGTATTGCTATTTGGGCTGCATTTAAGCAGTTGGTGGGGTTTTTTTGACCCCTGGGCATTAAGGATTTGTGTTTTCATCTTAAAAATTCTTAACAGATATCAGAAAATGGTTCTAGAAAGGCAGAAAGCTGAAGAAAAGCAGAGAGAAATGCAGGAAGATGAAGACAAAGAGGATGATACGAGCAAGGATGAGCAGAGTGAGCCAGCAACAGATGAGCTGCCTGTGAAACACGAGTCAGGGCCGGATCAAGCTGTTGAGGATGAAGATCAAGCTCAAAATGAGCAAGCTGAAAACGTGAGCTCATCTGAGAAAGCCACATTACCCCAGAAGAACACAGCGGAGGGCTCGGAGAAAGTAACCAACAGCCGGGAGAAGCGGGAATCCCGTCGGCAGAGGGGGCTGGAACACAATGACTTGCAGAACAAGCATGTGCTCCTGTCCTTTGAAGGACCATCTTCATTGTGCCCCGAGGAGCAAACTGTTTCTGAAGAGGCCCTGGAAGCTGCTCCAGTGCCAGAGAAATCCACAGCACAAGAAGATAATGCCCTTCAGGGAAGCCCTGAGGGAGAGAAAAGTCCAAGCGAAGAAAAAACTCTTTTAGACATTCCACCATCAGGTGAGGTAAAAGGAAGTGGTTCTGTTCCTGAGCAACCACCTGGATCAGAAGCAGAGGACACAAAAGCACAAGGAAATCAAAATAACCAAATAAAAGGCAGCCAAAGCTTTAGCTGCCCTGAAAGGCCGACAGACCTTGCCCTGAATGTTCGTAACACACTGTCTGCTACCGGCAGCTTTCAGAGCCCTGCTGACTGCTGGGCAGATAAAAGCAGGTGGCAGAAGGCAACCAAAGACCTGGACAGCCCCACTTCTTCTGCAATCCAGAGATATGTGGATGACCCAGAGAAGCTAAAGTACAAGAGAGAGAAGTGGAAAGGAAAGAGACAGTCTGATGCTGGCCAGAATGATGTGCTGAGTCAGTCTTTGGATGGAAGGATACGTGTGGATAAGTCTCCTCAGGATCAGCTAGAGTAAGGGCAGCTTCCTTTTTTAAAGTTTATTTTACAGAAAACAAATATCTGTAATGTTTAAAACAGAGAACTCCTGAGAGCCTGTACATTTGGGCCATGTTGTGGGAGCAAACGGAGCTGTGAACAACTCTGGCTTTTCCTTGGCTCCCAGTCCTGCAGTGAATCTGTATGGGCAGAATGTTTGCAGAAGCTCACAAAAGATGCAAAGCCTGCCTGGCTGAATTAAATGGAGAGGCAGGGCTTTAGCTGAAGTAGCGTCTGGAGTTTATTTTCATGTGTCTTTTACCCACTGAAAACAAGGGTTTTGTGACCTGCAGCTTGCAAGCATCATCCCTCTCATAGGGCAGGAAATCTGACATTCCCATGCTTCTTTACTTCTCCAGTAAATTTTGCATTTAAAAGTGAATTGCAAGGGCTGATCAGGGTTCTGTCTCAGATGCAGTATTGATATGTGGGTTATTTAAAAAATATGAAGAGGCCACAGACTTTATTAAAATATGTATTCTGAAACTTATCTTACTGCAGGAAGAAGGGGAGTTCAGCTTCGTTAAGTGACCTCTCAACACTGGCCCAGACTGTTGCCATGAACCAGGTACTGATGCTATTGTGCATATTTATACTTAATAATCATTGTTTGTAAATATTAAAGATTTGTGGATAATTTGCTGTAGTGTGTTTCTGTGTTCCTTCAGGTTGATTTTTTTTGGCTTGATATCCATGAAAGACAATCACCAGCAAATACTATGCAGTATTTTGAAAACTTAATTTTTAATAAATGGATCCTTGATCAAAGCATTAAATATTCTTGGCTCTTGTATTAATAAGCTAATATCTGTTGGGTAAAGTGTTTTGTCTTGATGAAGCAAACTTCGCCATTCTAGTTTTTAAAACCATTAAAGAATCTATATCACTCAAAATGCAGTTTTTGACTCCTTCTCTCTCCTATAGCAATCACCAGATCCAATTGAAGAAGAAAAAGGCAACAAGAAATACCCTGTGCAGAAGAAGCCCAGTGACCACTTCCCTACCTCAGACACGGCCGTTCCCGCGCAGCCAGCGAGTCAGCAAGTGGATGCCAAGTATGGCTTGTGTGTGTGACTGGCCTGTCTTTGAGAAAATGAAAAAAAAAGAGATTTTTCATTGGTACTTGAATTGGGCACCTTGAGACTGTGATTGTGGAGAGGCACAAGTTGGCATCAGCTGCACGAGTGGCCGTGTGGGTGCTTCATGTTGCTGTTTGCATGATACCTGACCCTGCTGAGGAACAGATTCTCTGCTTCTTGCATAACACTTTCTTTGAACTGGTTCTTTGTAAAATAAGAACCAACTTACAGCTCGGATCAAAGGTTCATGTAGTGTAATACAACACCAAGAGAAAAGCTGAAGAACCCAGCAAGCATGTAATGCTGCTTCCCTGGCCTGCTGCAGCCTCTGGCATTCTGCAGCCTGGGGACTTCCTGAGGCAGAACCGATGTTTTGGATATGTGAGGTGTTGTCTCTGTGTGTGCTGAAAGTAGTGCTCTGCTCTTGTCAATGCCAGGCAGTCCAGGTGTGCTTTCACATTGTCCTTCCTTTTTTGTGCTGCTCAGTTTTTCTGCAGGTTGTGCCTTAAATATTCCCCACAGCTGTGATTCCTGTTGTGGGTTATTATTAGGAGCCTGTTCCTGTAGCAGAGCCAGCTTCCATTGCTAATGGGACAGACTGGTATCTGCTTTTGTATTCAGGTCTGCTTTCAAAAGCCCTTTGCGGAGACTTTTGGGGAAAAAGCCAGACAAGAAAATTGCAAAGGAGAGTTCTGATGTGATTGAGGAAGGAGATGGCCTCTCCCTCGTGTCCTGTGTCCTCTTTACAGACACAGGAGGAACCCAGAAAGGTTCTGAAGGTGAGTTTGGTGATTTAACCCTCAGCACGGTGCGTCTTTTCTATGGAAACAAATACTGCAGAATTCCCTCACCCTGCTTGAACGTACAAATCCATTCCTTTGGCAGGTTCCTCGGGGCAGCCAGGCCGCTCCCAGGCCGGGGAGCGCCACGGGAAGGAGAGCAGCAAAGCAAAGAAGAACAGAACCATAAAGATCAGCAAGATCTCGAGCGTGTCCCAGAACTGGCGCGCGTCCATGGTCCGGGAGATTGCAAATGCCAACGAGCTGAAACACCTGGATGAGTTCCTCCTGAACAAGGTGAAAGGCTCTCAGCCACGATAAAATTCCAGTCTTTGTTCACTGTGTGGAGTTTTAAAGCCTGCTGTTCTAGGTGCAAGTTTGTGTTGCAACCTAAGCAAAGGGGGATTGATGGATGGTTTGACTGAGTTAGGTCTGTATTAGGGCCCTTCCTACTCTTTTCCTCGAGTCTCTGAGTGCATTATATTGCATTAAATACTCAGGGCATTTGTGTTAGTTCTTTGTTTACAAATGAGTGGGCAGCAAAAGTTGCATTTTAAAAAAAAGCAAGTGTTGTAAGTAAAGAGGGAGTTCTCTAAAGCCAAACTACCCAACTCTGCTATTTTGTATCATCAGCACAGTGCATTAAAAAGTGTTGTTTTAAATAATTGGAGTGGTCACAAATGACTAAGCCCAGCCACTGAAGCTTAACTCTGTTCAGATGTTCTTTTTTAACAAAATCTGATGCAGATGTATTTTTTCCTAGATCAATGACTTGCGCTCCCAGAAGTCTGGTGTTGAATGTTTGTTTTTTGAAGCCACAGAGAAGTTCAGAGGAAACATCAAGACCATGTACTCTGCTCCTGTAAGTAGTAAGTCTCAATAAAGGAAAGTTGGCAGGCAATAAATGAATTGAGTGTGCAGGTTAAAGGCTTGGCCTGCAGCTCTTCAGCAAAGCAGTTCAGCAATTCTCAGCCTAGAATTCAGAGCTGAGTGTTAGACTCATTTTACAGCTCTGCTGTAATCTCAAGCAGCCTGCTTTGTTTTCCTTTTCTCGTTCACTCAGCCATAAATTTATTTTTAGAAATGGATGGATTTTGCTGTCTTCAGCCTCTTAATGCTGCTGTGTTTAAACACCAAAGAGAGGAGCCAGCAGCTTTTCCAATATTCTTCTGACACTGCCTTGTCTCAGCCAAGTGCTGTTGGACAGTGCACGAGGGAAGTGTGTTCACTTGTTCCTGTCATGGGCTGTTATCTTTGACTTTGATCATGGCTATGCTTTTTCACCCCTGAACTTAAGTACATGAAAATATGAAACTGTCTCAAACAGTATCAAAAAAGAATGTCTGACAAGTATTTTTCCTTCTTTAGAATGGACAAATCCATGTTGGCTACAAAGATCTGGTGGAAAATTACCAGCTCCTAGTTACAAACCTGGCCAAAAAAAGGGAAGAGAAAGAAGTCAAGCTGGTTTTGAATCTCTTTCTCTCCCTTCTGGATGAATTCATCAGAGGATATACAAAGAAAGAGGAACCTGAGCAGCCCAAGGTATAAAAGTTACTCTGTTACTGGTTTATGGGATGATGAAACACTGTTGCTCTCATAACATAAGGGGCCTGTGTTACCTCAGAAAGCTTTTCAGTGGCACTCTATTATTTGGGAAACACTTGCCATTCGCAGGTCATGTGTGTAACAAATTCTGATTGCTGATACATCTTTATGGAACTGTTAATTTTTAAACTTAATATTCTCAGAATCTGAAAGTGTGCATTTTCTTTGGTGAAAACATAGGGGTTCTCTGGAGGTTTGAGAGATGGAGTTGCTTTGTCACCAGGCAGTGAGCTCAGTTGGTTTTTAGGAAGCTGATAGTGTGAGCTCAGACAGCCCTCAAATCAAGCTGAAGCTGCAGGATAGTGTCCCAAATGTCTGGAGGTGAAGTAAAGTCCGGGAAACTCAATAGGGGGAAAAAAAAAGGAATGGAATGTCTGAATTTCAAAGACTAAGGCCAGTTTTGTTTCCCATTGCAGCAAACCAAAGCCCAGAAGAAGAAACGGAAACAAGATCGTGCAGTAAGTGCTTTCTTTTTGCAGTAATCCAAGTCCTCAGGTGCACTCACACAACACAAACATCCTTTGAAGAACTCGATTTTGTACTGATGTTCTGGTTTGTTTTGCATGCTCATTCACTTACCTCTTTTATGAAGATGTGGCAATATAAAACTGGTTTTCACAACCAGAGAAATTGCTCATGCAGTGATAGGTGGTACTCAAGCATTTTCTTGTTTGTCCATAGCTTCTTTTAGAGTCTGAAGGCTTTCTCAAGCATGGGCTGATTAAAAGAAAACAACTGCTAAGTATTAATAACAAAACTATAGCTCTTGTATAGTACTGATGAACTTTAAGGCAGCAAGTCAGTTATTAAATGTTTCAGCAAACCCAACTGCCTTAACATAGGGTGAAATTTGGTTTCAGGATGAAAGCTTTCAGCTGTAATTGTAAAATAAAAGTGGAAAATCTGAGATAGGGTGAGATGGTTTTATTAAAAATAATAATAATTTTTAAAAGGCAAAAAGAGCCACTGGTTCCTTGCTGTCTCTCACCAGATTGAAGAGCACAACGGCCACGTGTTCACAAACTACCAAGTGAGCATCCGGCAGTCGTGTGAGCACTGCTCCTCCTACATCTGGCCCATGGAGAAGGCCTGTCTGTGCAGTGGTGAGTGAACACACCTCACATGTGCAGAGTGCTTGGAGCTCTGGCTGCTGCAGGTGGGCCTTGGTGAACAGGCCATATAGAAATGGGTAATTCGAGATGCAAAGTGTTCCAGTGTGATTTGGATGCTTGTAACAATTGCTCCTTTCTCTAGTTTGCAAGCTGACTTGTCACAAGAAGTGCATGTCCAAAATCCAGAGCAGCTGTACCTCCTGTGGGAAGAAGGTAAGGCCCATGGATCTGGGATGGGGTTCTGTGGTACCATAAGTGGTGCATGCAAAATGCTGCCTTTATTTCTCAGTAAATGAATAGTGAATGTCCAGGCACTGAATAAAAATTGCTTAAACAGTTCCCTCTTCTGTCTGTATGTAGTCAGAGAGGGGCCCTGCACTTGCAGAAACAGAGCATTCTCCTAAGAGGTGATGCTTGAGCTAATTTAGGAACCCTTCTCTAAGTATGTGTGCACTGTTGGACAAACTGATAAAGGAATCCTGCAGTGTGAACCATAAAGGCCCTTTATGGCTGCAGCTCAGGAAATCTGCCTTATGATCAAAGGCATGTAGCAAGCCAGAATAAAACACTCAGCTTTAGTTTCTGGAAGCATTAGGTAATTGTAGCAGGAAGCCATGGCATTTTCTAGCTTGGGAACGGGAATTCACAGTGGGATCACACCTCTATCAACTGCAGAGCGAGCAGGACGCAGAGCCCCGGCACTTTGGGGTGTGTGTGAGCGCCCTGACCAGCGAGAGGAACTCGGTGCCCGTGGTCATGGAGAAGTTGCTGGAGTACGTGGAGATGCACGGGCTCTACACAGAGGGCATCTACAGGAAATCAGGATCAGCAAACCGGATGAAGGAGCTGAAGCAGTTGCTGCAAGAAGGTCAGGCAGTGTTGTCCACCCTTTGCACGTCATTGCATGATATCAATTTTCCCTGCAATTCTCTTCTATCTGCAAGTATCTGCCACTTCTTAGTGTTTAAAAACCAGCTTTTTGCTGACTGTGCAGGCTGTATTATTTTTGTTGGCTGCCAAAAGCTGTTTAGTACCTTAAAATTACTATCTTTTGCCTCTTTTTCCCTTCTGAATTGCCATTTGGATTCTGTGAACAGGAGATTTGAATGTTTCTAATCTTATTTCTATGGGGTCTCATTGTGTGCATCAAAGGATTCAACTGCTCTAAATAAAACATTTATTTTCAGACCCAAACTCGGTGAAACTGGAGAATTACCCTATTCACACCATCACAGGGATCCTTAAGCAGTGGCTGAGGGAATTGCCAGACCCTCTGATGACCTCAGCACAGTACAATGATTTTCTCAGAGCTGTAGGTAGGTTTTAAAACCATTCTTCAAACATTTCTTCTTTAATTTATTGTGTCCTTGGGAAAAGAAATTCTTAAGATGCTCATGCTGACTAAACAGCTCCTTCCAGTGCACTTACAGCAATGATTTTAGACATTTTACAAAAACATTTCTCAGGGAATTTCTCCTCTAGCTTACTAGATCTTGCTTCAGGATTCTTTTTTATTTTTAATATGTCACTTACAGCTGCTCTTTCTAAGAACTGAATAAGCATGTGAATAAGTTTCCTTTCAGGCAGGGTTTTTCTTGTTATTCTGAACCAGATCTGGATATACAGATACTTTAAATCCCTAGGTTCTTTTAACTTCAATGGGATTAAGGCACCCTAGATAGCGTTGGAGGTCAGTGTGTCACTTGATGATTGCTAACAGCAGCAGCATCTGAAAATGCAG
This sequence comes from Aleadryas rufinucha, assembly GCA_013397815.1. Classification (NCBI taxonomy): domain Eukaryota; kingdom Metazoa; phylum Chordata; class Aves; order Passeriformes; genus Aleadryas; species Aleadryas rufinucha. The sequence continues at coordinate 37,636 of VZTH01016133.1, forward strand.
CATAATTGCAGTGCCATGAAGGGTACTTTAACATTCAATTATAGCAGTTGGTAAATGAAATGACAGCAAGACTTACCAGAATTTAGGAATTTTTAGCTTTCCACTAGCCTTGCACAGCAATTACAATCTTGTGTTTTCTCCCTTTGTGCAGAACTGCCAGAGAAACAGGAGCAACTCTGTGCCATTTACAGTGTCCTGGAGCAGCTCCCACAAGCAAATCATAATACCTTGGAACGACTCATCTTCCATCTTGTCAAGTAATGAGTTTAATTTCTTCATTTGTAGAGAAACTGTGATTCTGAATGCTTCTTGGAAGCTTCCTCAAGTGTTAAACACCTTCAGTGTCAGTGTAGGGATTGTGCTGCTGGTTTAGAAATGAAAGAATTGAAGCTAGTAGTTGTGCTCACAAACAGCTGTGTGGTTACTTCTACCAGCTGGTGTATTTGGATCAAACCAGGTAAGAACATCTTTGAAGACAAGGTAGATCTGAAAGCCTTGGTGAATTATCTGAGCACCAGGATTTAGACAGAGGGGCTTGTAGAGAACTGAGGATGAATATATGCAAGTCCCAGGAGCAGGAATAAATGATGCTGGTAAAGGGGCTGCTTTTACCCAAGGAACCTGAGGGTTTTCCAAGCAGCCCTGTGAACATGGGCAAAGGGGATTTTTGAAGAGAAGATGCTGAATCACCAGACACACTTTTGAGAAGTTACCAGACTAGCTTAACCTGAGTGACTCCCTGATCCTTTGATACATGAAATGTTGTCTACTTAGTAGGTATGAAATAATTTTAAAGTTTCTTTGGCCTGCTGTACATACTGAGTGTCCAAGAGGCCTCCTTGTTATTTGGGAACTCTGGCAAGGTGTGATCAGGGTGTTTGTATTCTAGGAAGGTGTGCTTAATATCTCTTTTCCTGGATGTTGAATTTCAGAGTGGCTTTGATAGAAGATGTGAACCGCATGTCCCCCAACGCCCTGGCCATCGTGTTTGCTCCGTGCCTCTTGCGCTGTCCCGACACCTCTGACCCCTTGACCAGCATGAAGGATGTTTCAAAAACAACCATGTAAGTTCTGGCAGTCTGCTGAGAAGCAGTGTTTTGGAATGGGATGGAAGGTCAGTACCACTACCCGTGTTTGTTACAGCTTTATTCGTATCAAGCTGAGACGCTGAGGTTAAAGAATGGTTGAATTCTAGCTCTGCCAGTGCTGCCAATTTATACACCCCTCTCAGACCTTCCACCTGTCTCCATTTTACTAAGCATAAAGTAGGATGATCTATAAGTCTTAAATATCAGGTTTGTGTTTTACATCAAGATAATCTTTCAGAGGGCTTGTATGTTAATCGTCTATTTTGCTGAGATAGAAGGCATAATAAACAATATGATATAGAATTAAGCTGTCTCCTGCATACTTGGAACCCCCTGATGATCTCTTCTGCATTATTCCTTGAATTGAAGAAGGTTCTGTCCTTGACCCTCTCTGTTTTCCTCACCCTCCAGCAACTCTGGCTGTGAGAGCCCCTCACCATCCTCACTGCATGGCTGGCCTTGCCTCTGCCTCCAGTGAAAACAGAGTGTGAAAAATGACAGCTTTTTGTAACTTCTTACTGACCCCTGGGGCCATAGAGGTGGAGAAGGGCAGTTGCAGGCTCGTTGTGTCTCTGCCAGCCTGTGCCAGCACAGGGACAACAGGTAGAAGCAGCAGGAGCTGCTGGCAGCCGTGGTAATGTCTGTCTGCTCACTACTGTGTACAGCCAGCATGAGAGGCTCTGGTTATCCCAGGAGGAGCGTGGGCCATCAGCTGTCACCATTACCTGTCCTGTTGTGCCTGCTGTGTTGGACTCTTCACCCTGTTCCCCTGCAGTGCTGCCTGTGAGGGATGGGCTGGGGCGCTGTGGTCACACTCCAGCCACATGTGTGTGTGACCAACACCCCCAGGCCAGGAGCAGCACCTCATCCCACCATGGTTGTTTCAGAACTTCTGTGGTATGGGGCAGCTCAGTAAGCTGTTGCCTTTCTCACAGGTGTGTAGAGATGCTCATAAAGGAGCAGATAAGGAAGTACAAGATAAAAATGGAAGAAATCAATCAGCTGGAAGCAGCAGAGAGCTTCGCTGTCCGACGGCTCTCGTTGCTTCGGCAGAACACGGTAAGTGTTGAAATAAAACACCAGCTTCTTGGGGAGGGAGTGCTACTTATCCTGTCCA
>VZTH01016133.1:45650-57216 GCA_013397815.1 Aleadryas rufinucha
CTCTGCCGCCCCTCTGCCCCGCAGCACCGCGTCCGGCCCCTCAGTAACCCGGACGGGGAGCGCTGTGGCGTCAAACCCACAGCCTTTGCCTGACAGGGTATTTCTACTTAATGCTGTCGCTTAAAGTGTTGTTTTTGCCCTCAGTATGTGGCTGCTCTGGAGGACATGCTCCGGGAGCTGAAGAAGCAGTCCAGGTGAGCGCTCTGAGCCCCTGGGTGCCCGCTGTGGGTTTGTGCCTCAGGGGAAACGGCTTCAGGTTGGGCCAGGGGAGGTTTGGGTTGAATACCAGGAAAAATTCATTCACGGAAAGAGTGGTTAAGCATTGGAGCTGGCGGAGTCACCATCCCTGGAAGTGTTCAGAAAGAGAGCAGATGTGGCACTTTGCAATATGGTTTAGTGGAAATGGGGGGATTCAGTCGAAGATTGGACTTGATGATCTTGGAGGTCTTTTCCAGCGTTAATGACACTGTGATTCGATAATACCTTACATATAAGTCAGCCACAGCTCACAAATACCGTGGCAGTGCATATGCTTCCCTGTGGAAATACCTGTGCCCCGAGCCCTCCCTGCCTTGGAAAAGGTGATTTGCAGATGGTTGCAAGTGTATTCCCAACCTGAGGCTATTTCTGCTTCTTTGAAGAACCATGTGGCATTTTTAAAAAATTTTATTTGGAAAGTAGAACAGTAGAAAATGCTGGTGACTTTTGGCTTTCATCTTACTGTCTTTCAATTCCAATAGCAAGCCAGCCCCCGAACTGCTGAATGAATACTCTCGCAAAGTGGACTTCCTAAAGGGACTCCTAGAAGCTGAAAAATTGGTAAGATCTACTAGCAGCTTGAAAAGACTTCAGTAGTCTGTGTTTATATTCACCTGTTGCCTGGTTCCTATGTTTACTTTTATCTCACATCTCAAAATAACAGTTGTTAAAATCTTATTAGGCCTTGTGAAAACTTGAATAAATATATTGGATTTATATTTTGTTAAAAGGAGGTATTGTATGAAACTTCTTTTCAAAATCAAAGTCCACTTTTGCCTCCATCTTTCTCACTCCTTTGCTGTGAGATGCAAGGGCAGGTACTGTCCCTCAGGCCTGACACCTCTCTTGGATGGTCCCAGGTGCCCCTGGAGAGCTGTGAAATGCCAATAAGATGGGGTTTAGTCAGTGGGGTGCCGTCAGTGCTGCTGTTCAGGCTGACTTCACTGTTGGGAAGCAGCTGTGGGATTGCACCCCCATCCTTGTGGGTCACACTGCAGAATGTGATATCCATGACTGTTCATTGCTTCTTCCCATTCCCAGTCTTCATCAATGGAAAAGGCTCTGGCAAACCAGTTCCTGGCCCCTGGGCGCACCCCTACGACAGCCAAGGAGAGAACCCCGGCCACCAAAACTGTCCATCTGCAGACCAAGGCGCGCTACACGGGCCAGATGAGGAGTGAGCTGCTTGGCACCGTATGTTCAGTGCTGCTGCTGCTGCTTTACAGATTGTCCTGGTTGTGTTCAGCTGCCCTGGGTGGCTGTGTCTGAGAGGTGTCCCAGGCTGGGTGGGGAGTCAGCTCTGTATCTCTAAATCCTGGGCACTGGCTCTCTGCCAGGCCTGCAGGGCTGTCCTTTATCCCTGACCCTTTGTAATCTGCTGTTTTGGTTCTCTTTCTCCTCCCAGGACCCCCTGGCTACTGATGGTAAGTTTGATCTGTTTCCTCTGACTGTTGTCAACCTGAGTCTTACAGGGAGGGGAAGAGGGAGGTCAGGTGTTCAAGATTTCCCAAAGTGTGCTTTTAATTTAGTGGTTCACTTCTTTTCAAGACAGCAAATTTTAAAAACAAACTAAACCAAAAGCCCTGACAGATGAAAGCAGGAGTGTTGTTATCAGTGGTGGCAGGGACTTGCAGGAACCTCTTTTTGTAGCATTCATGCAGAAACAGACATTCTAATTACAGAATTAGCAGAGACAATTTATTGTTGCTCCTGTTCCCTTCTGCTCTGAGCAGATCATGTGATTCTGGGTGCTTTGAGTAGGTGTTGTTCAGTTCCTCTGGAATACACAGCCATGTTATTCACGTAGGGAGCTGGGAGGAATTAATTTGAGGTTTCCATGGCTACCGTTAGAGCGGCTGGAGCTGGGCCAATCTAACGTGTCCTGAAAGAACACCGAGACACATGGGCTGAAACCCTGCCCTCAGGGAGATGATTCAGCTGGGGTTTTTCCCCTCTTTTGATGTTGGGTGTCCTCTTTTCTCTGCAGAAAGCAGGTAGCATTTGACACCCATATTCCTTGGGGTAGAGCCTGAGTAGGATTTGGATATCCAAAAATCCCTTACAGGAGACTTGTTTTTTCAGCCTATGATTGCATGGGAATTTATAACATGCTAAACACTTTTTTCTTTTCCAGATTCTGAGGAGTCAAGCATAAGGAAGCGAAAGTAAGTCAAAATTTCTCATTCCAGTGCTCAGTGTTTTGGGAACTGTTTTCCCAATGACCTGTAAATCCCAGATATGCTTTAAATTGGGTGAAATGTCTGCTGGTGGAAACCAAAATATAATGGCTTCAGCTGACTTAATGTACCTCGTTGTCTTGTAGAGATGTAAAACCTGGGGAAAACTTGTGAGATTGACCCACAAGGAAGTGTAAATCCCTTTTTTTCCCTTGTGCTCTTGCAGAGGCCTCACATCAGACGAGAAGCAGTCGGCAGTGGAGCTGGACGCTGTGCTGCAGCACCACCAGGACGTGCAGGAGAAGCTGGCTGAGGAAATGCTCAGCTTGGCTCGAAGCCTCAAAAACAACACTCTGGCTGCTCAGAACGTGATCAAACAGGACAACCAGGTAGCGCATGTTGAGCTGTGACCCCTCAGTTTTGCAACCCACAAGGTTCAAGTGCTGATGTGTGAAATCCCGTAGCTCGATTCCAGGTGGGATTGGACTGGGGAGACTGGAGGCAACACCTCTCTGCAGCTGAATCTTTTCTCTGTTGGAGGAAGCTGCCAGAACTGGCAGCTCTGAGCCTGACACTGTTTGCTCTCTTTGCTCCACAGACGCTGTCACACTCCCTCAGGATGGCAGACCAGAACTTCGAGAAGCTCAAGGATGAGTCCGACCGCCTGGAACAGCACGCCAAGAAATCCGTCGACTGGCTGCTGTGGATAATGTTAATTGTAGTTTGTTTTATATTCATCAGCATGATTCTCTTCATCAGGATTTTCCCCAAACTGAAATGATTCTGTTTCATTTTATTTAAAGCTGCCTGCAGTGCAGAGGGAAAGCTCAGCTGGTGTGAGAACTGTCATGGTCAATGTCCTTAAAAAGGCTGTCCAAGGCCTATCTCGCATCTCCTCCTTGTGCAGGCAGTGGAGGGTTTCCTGAGGAAAGCTTCTCACACTTGGATACTTGTTTACTTGGTGACTATTGTTGCCTCTTGAGGGAAGAGCTGAGGTAACGATGAGAATTTACACTGAGCTGCTAACAAGTTCTTTAGTGGATAAATACAGTCATTTTTAATGTGGTTGTGACAAATGTTATGACTCCTAAAGGGCGTTTAGTCAATACAAATTTAAATAACAGTTGAAGTCTTACACTCTTTCCTGTCTTCACAGCTTTTCTGTACTGACCTAGGAGCTTGCTGCCAACAGGATATTTAATTTCAGTTCTGTACATACACAGCTGCAGGTGTAGGAAGAGAATTCTGCTGTTCAGGTGCTTGCCTGGCTCAGATTCAGAGTATCAACAGGTAAAACTCTTCTCAGGCTCACCTTTTTACCGGATGGGTATTTGGGACTTGGACTTTACAATCTTCTCCAGTTTAGACTTATTACAGGACTGGAATTGCTTTCTGTGCAGTGTTTGTTTTCGTTTTTTATGTGCAAATGTTCTCACTTCTCATTGTTGTGTTGATGCCGTTGCATGAAGGAAACACCGTGACCCTGCCCCCTTAGAACTGTACACACAGTGCTGCAGGTGGCACACACCTCACCTGTGCAAACATGTTTGCACTGTAAGATGAGGGCAAAGGAAGGTGGTGTCTTCAAGATGGAAATAATAATTTAAAAAAAATTCAGCCTTTCTTTTTGAGCAAATTATTCCTGTTAAGCGTTGTCTTGAGAGTTCACTAAAATAAAACAGAGAAAAAATAAACCGGTATTTTAAAAACACTGCTGCTGCTAGAAAAACTTGGAGACTTCAGTAAAGCAGGGTTTGTGTGACAGCCTAAGAGTCTTTGTAGGTGCTTGTGATAAGCTGAAAGCAAACCCTTCTGCATCCCTGCTGTTGTTTGTGGAGCTGTACTCTGGAAAGTGTCAGTGTTCAGGTGTGAGGGGCAGCAGGTGACCCAGGCTGTGCTTTGGTTTGGAACCAAACTGTGAGGTGTGCCAGGCCTGGCTGCTGACCCCAGCACCCACGGGCCAGAGGAAGGGCTGTTTGTCACAACTGGGTTCTTAGGAAAATCCAGCTTTGCTTTGGACACATCCCAAAGCACCAGGCTCTGTGTCAGAGCTGTACTCTCTTCTCTACAAACCCATCTTTGGTAATGAAGACAGTTAACATCTTTTACACAAAGTATTTTGGTTCTTTTAACAGGATGTTTGCAATTTAGTATGCCACTCACATATGGATTATCAAATGAGTAATTAAATTATGAGGTACAGCTTTTAATTCCAGCTACTCAGATATCTGTGATACGCTCCTTCTGTTCAAACTTGAACCTGAAGGACTTGAAGTACTTACCTTGAACTTTTTAGAAATTTATAGTTGTAGCAATCAATTGATGGACATTTCTACTTTTCCCAGTTGTTTTTCTTCAGCTGTATGTAATGTTTGACATTTCATTGTGCTTCATTAGTCAGTGCTGTGTCACCAAATTATTTTTCAATTCTAATTGTTTGCTACTTTCCCTGCAGGCATTTCAGTGCTGAGCTCTTCTCTTAGAGGCTGAATGTGGTGCTGGAATGGTGTTTGTGTGTGAGATTTTGGGATGCAACATTAATGCTTCATTGTCCATAACATTTTCCTCTTTATTACTTGAAATAAATTATTTTTTCCTAGCTTGCAAAAGATTTGGTGCATCATTGCACACAAGTTTAAAACTGAATTTTGCTATCAGCAAAATGAGTTGCTTATAACCTTTTGGCACTTATAAATTAGGAAATTTTCAATTGGAAAGACATGAAAGGGAACTGCTAGTGATAGCTTGTCTCCAAGAAAACATCCACCCCTCCAAGTCAGAGCAGTTGATTTACAGAGAAGCCTGCATGGAGTGAGTTCAGAAACCACTTCACTTTTGACCATTGACATTTCATGGGTGTTTGTTACTTTGAAATGAACGGCCAGGATTGAACCCTGTAACACCTTTTGTTATCTCCAGTGGTCGTTGAGCACTGAGCCTCTGCTTCCTGGGGGTTCTCTCTCAGGTGGAAGAATGTTCCCTTCTTCCCACAACCCAATGGATCCCCTGCCTCAGCAGCCAGCAACCCCTGCACACAAAGGCTGGGCTGTTGTCTTTGCTTTTCTCGAGTTCATTTAGCAATTGGAGTCATTCAACACCACTTTGAAGATGGGAGCCAGTGCTGTTTAGAATAAACAATGACTCAGGGCTTTGTGACATTTCCCAGATGAATGACAGTTCTTATTTTTGACTAACCTGTGGGGGGTGGTGGATGCTCTGTTGCTCCAGCCCTCAGCTCCATTTCGTGGCACAGGGCTCTGCTGTGCAGCTCTGCACAGAATAATGTTATGTATAGAAATGGCCTTCTGTGAGAGTTGCTTAACTTTCCCAAAAGCTTGGGAAATCCAGATGGGGAGATGTTTATCAGGCACAGGGCTGGGCCTTGCTTGGCTTCTTGGCAGACTACCTGCTTTGAGACAGCAAGGAAAATTAAACCAAAAATCTTTTGCAGGCTTGGGTCACGTCAGGCCAGTGGATGCACCGATTCAGAGTCTGGCAGCAGCGGTGACTCTGGGTCAGTCTCAGCTTTTCTGGCAAACAGCATTGGTGGCAGAGATTCTGTGTGTTAAAATGCTCAGTGTTTAAGCAGTGTCCTCATCACAGCCAGATGGGATGTGCTGGAAGGATTGTTTACAGGCTGCTGGTGAGGGTGCAGAGTGGCAGGAGCAGAACGCTGGCTACGATGGCTCCTGTGGCTGGGCACTCCCAGGTTTTGGGCACGTGGGCCCTTGGGTTTTCTTTGCACTTTGTGCATGAGACTTGAGAGGCTGTGAGCAGCTTCCCCAAACTGGCAGCAATTCTGCCACAAAAGGGAATATCCTGTGAAGAGTGAAAAGGAGGGAGTGGGCAGAGCAGGGTTCTGCTCCCGCCTGTTCCCTGTGTGACAGCAAGCACCACCTCCCTTCTCACTGTCTGCTATAAACCTGCCATGAGACCTCAGAATCGAGTCTTAGGATTTGTAGTTGCAATCTAGACTCTTTTATGAAAGAAATTCCTCCCTGTGAGGGTGGAGACACCCTGGCACAGGGTGCCCAGAGCAGCTGTGGCTGCCCCTGGATCCCTGGCAGTGTCCAAGGCCAGGCTGGACAGGGCTTGGAGCAGCCTGGGACAGTGGAAGGTGTCCCTGCCCATGGCAGGGGTGGAACGGGATGGGCTTTTAAGATCCTTCCAACCCAAACCATTCCATGAATCACAAAATCTGTAATGACAGTGCTATAGCAGCTCGGAGCAGATACTCAAATGTGGTCTGCAGCAGAATTCCCGATGTAACTCCGAAGTCCCAGTGCCTGGCATGGGGCTGGCAGGGAGCTCCTGTCCTGACCTGCCCCCCTGCTGGGAATCCGTGTGCACTCGCCGTGTGTCCCACTGAACGAGAGTGACATTAAACACCACCGACGCTAAATCAATACCACCTGTCACATGATGCCACCGTGACATTTCTGGCATGAGCGCTCCCTCTAATAGGGGCTGGAAGTGGGAAGCAGCAGCAGTTAGTGAATAATGGATCAGATACGCCTGATTTGTAACATTTACAGAGGGAGGGCGTGTCTCCCAGCGACAGAACAAACCGGTTATCAAACGGGAACCGGGAGTTCTGCCTCGTCCCAAACGCAAACCCTGAGCAGCGCCCAGCACAGAGCCGGGGTTTGCGAACCCCTGGTGCTGCCCAGAGCGCCAGCGCTCCCTCCAAATTAGACTCTGGATCAACAAAACCAGGCATTAGTGTCAGGAAATAACCAAAGAAGGAGGGGCTGGGGGTGAGCTGTGGATCAGAACTGGTGTAGCCGGTGGCTGGGCTGGAAGCCAGCGTGGCCGTGCTGGGGGCAGTGACGCGGCTGCGGCCGCTGCCCTGCACGTGGTGGCTGATAGAGAACAGGGTGCCTGGCAGCAGCTTGTGCAAAACACACCTGGGGCTGCCTGAGGTGAGCAGCAGAAGCTGTAGAGAAGGATGAAGGATGGAGGGTGAGGAGGCTGAGGGGGCTGAAGGCCACATCTGTCTGGCTGTCTCACATCTGGGCCCTGCTCACCAGACCCAGGTTGGGAACGCTGATGGTACTTTGGTTCTTTCGAGTTGAAAACTTTGATGCTGCATTAGAACAAAAGTGTTCTGACAAGGAATTGAAAGTGAGTTGAATATTGAGTCTGCCTCTGTGACATCCAAAGCTCAAACTGCACAAAACTAGAAACTGGACAAAAAAAGCTAAAAGGAGGCAGTGCTGCAGTTGGCCATGGAGAGCTGGAATTTGCATCCTTCATCTCCAGGGTCTTTGACCTGCATGTAGCAGAGAGATGCCCTCTGCCATTTTCACCCTGGCCAAAATTTGTATTTGCTCATGTAACAATAGAATTCTCCAGAAGGATCTGACAGTGTTTCCTGTTTCAACAGTAAAAAGCTGAGACTTCTGTCCTTAGCACATAAAGTGACCGGATCTCCATCCTCTGAGCCTTCTCACTGAGAAAAGTCACTTATCGGATTTGGTGTGGACGGAAGGAAGGGTAAGAAAGGAACTCTGTCAATCCATGACGTGAAAATTTTACATTAAGAGATTTGGCAAATGGTTCTGTGTGACTCTAAACAGGATGAGATAATTTTCCGAGGTCAGCTGTCCTGTACTCTCAGCTTTAGGTTTAGTCACTGAGAAGTCAATCCCGTAAACCTTCGCAGCAACATCCTGCCAGTGATGCAGAGACTTGGCTGTTGTTGGCTTCAGCAGCAGCTCTGCTGCATCTTCAAAGGGCAGGAGGCTGCGTAACGTGCAAATTGCCTGGTGAGAACTGTGTGAGCAGGAAAGAGTGTCTGGCAAATCAATGAAAACAGAGCAACCCGAGCCATGGGGTAACTCTTCACCCAGGCAGTTGCAACCTGTTGTTAAGAGAAGGCCACACTGAACTGGTGGAGCAGAAAGTGGGAATTCTGACCTCAGCTCAGCCTCCAGGCTGCTGTGTGGCTTTGGCTCATGAACTGGTTTTCAAGCAGTTTAGTTCCTAAAACAGAATTGGTACCAATGAACCTTCTTGGTGAGTCAAAAGCTCCAAAGCTCCTTTTGGGCACAAAGTTTGTGTTCCTTGACTACTCCCAGGCTGGTTAATTAGCGAGGAACTTTAATTTGTATGGCTAAAGACACCCACCCACGTGTTCCAGTGTATAGAGAGAAAGATATATTTGGGTTTCAAGGTGTGAATCTTTCAGCAAGCTCCCTGTGTTGGTGGTTGGGAGCTGAGCTGGGTTCTGTCTCTGTGTGTGCTTGTGTCAGTACAAGGATGTCACTGCTGCAATGTTCAAGCTGCTGCACAAAAGTCATGGTCCCTACCTGTTTGTGCAAACGTGGATCCTGCTCCAGGGATGGCCTTCCAAGGACTTCAGTTCCAAGCAGCATTGATCTGGAGGAGGGATCTGTTGGGGAGCTGGCACACTTAGGCTAGTTTGATGTGGAGGCATCTGTAGGACAGAGCTGTAGGACTTGGGACAAGGCCCTGCAGCGACAGGACAAGGGGAAATGGCTTCCCACTGCCAGAGGGCAGGGATGGATGAGATGCTGGGAAGGAATTCCTCCCTGTGAGGGTGGGGAGGCCCTGGCACAGGGTGCCCAGAGCAGCTGTGGCTGCCCCTGGATCCCTGGCAGTGTCCAAGGCCAGAGCTTGGAGCAGCCTGGGATAATGGAAGGTGTCCCTGCCATGGCAGGGGGTGGAATGGGATGGTCTCTAAGGCCCCTTCCAACCCAAACCATTCTATGATTTAAGTAAGGAATGGATCAAACCGAAATAAATTAAGTCTTTGTAGGGTCAAATAGATGGATACACTCTATTGCAAGTCTCTCTGTACTTATTTTCTTAGGAGGATTCAGACCTGAACCCCCATGGTCTGTGATTGTCACAGTTCATAGCAGACACTTATCCCTGCTTATTTCCAAGTTATTTTAACTAAGCCATAAAACATCTGTAGAGGAGAGAAAGAAATGTGACTGTTGCCAATATTTAACATATCAAACTGGTGATTTTAGTAGCTTCTTGAATCAGGAATGAAAGAAGAGCCTGCATTGCAGCTATTAGAAAAAAAAAAAAAAGAGTAAGCAGGTGTTGGCTTAGTTTCTTAGCGCCCACATTGCTCCTGTTGGTTTATCTGATTGCAAACCAAGTGCACTGTAGCGTGATGAATATGTAGCAGTGAATGTATGGGAAAGATGCTGGAAAGGTTGCACCCTGATGTTCTTAATCAGTAATTAGAAACTAAAAATAGTATTTTAAGGAAAGATAATAAATCTGTAGCCTTTAATCCTCATGTGCCAGTGTGTAAGCTGATATCATTATTGCATGAAGGCAATGAGAACATGAGTGAGTAAGCAAGAGCAGGTTGCTGTTGCAGTCACAGTATAAATTCCACATAGCCCGAGCTGTCCAGGTGATGTTTGGCTCTGTCTGTTTTATGCAAAGTCTACAGTCATAAAGCAGGTTAATTTGCAAGCAGAGAACGCATACTTTTGTTGTTTATTTCCATTCCTTAACTGCCCTTACTTCCTGAAGTATTCTGGAATGAGTGGGGTTCTGAGTCTCTCTGCATTTGTCAGCTCGAGGGCAGCAGCGTGGATTTGGGAAAAAAGGACAGAAATGAGAGAAATGCTTCCCATGATGGTGGTTCTGACACACCAATGGGCTGAATCAACAGCTCCTGTGCTGTGCAGACACACATCTGCTGTGCTGATGACAGAGAAAGCATCCCCACTTAAGCAGAGCCTTTCATCTCAGCATTTAAATAGTCTGCAAATGCCAAGATGTAGTTATTGTTGCACAGGTACCATCCCAGCTAATCCTGCTTACGCTGGTCGAATCAGGCCGCCGGCCTTGCCCTGTCCAACAGGGAAACCTCAAATGATGTCAGGGAGTGAATCACACCAACAGAGCCGTGATTTCACTGACCAGTCCTCCCCTCATTCACACTGTCCTGTCCCTGGGACAACTGTAGGGATTCTTTACCTGGAAAAGCAACACGAAGTATTTAAAATAGGGTAAACTCAGAGTGTGATTCAGTGTCCAGACAGAGGGGCTGAGGCACCTGCTGGTCACCCCTGGCCTGCCCAGGGGCCCGTAACGTCATGTAGAAGGGAGAGCTCTGTTGTAAGCTAAAGATGGTGGGATAAAAATTTTAAAGAATGTCTATTTTCCAAGCATTTTTGGATTAAAAAAGGTCTTTATTCCAGCAGTTTATAAGTCATTTGTCTCACAGAAATGGCTGAAAGCAAGAGCCAGATAAAATTACTGGAAGTTGCCAGGAAACGTACTGTGATGGCTTAGCGCGAGTGCAGCGCAGAGATGATTAAAAAGGCACCAAATGGTGAATCCCACTGGAAAAAGAACCAGAAATCTGCAATGGCTCTTTGGGTTCTGTGATACTGAAAGCAGTGGCAGTGGTAGGCAGTGTCCTCATCCCAAGCTCTGTTCAGCTCTGGGGCAATTCATCCTTTCCAAGAGGAGGAGGAGGAGGGACATGGGCACAGCCAGGGCAGCAGCCCCGCTCTCAGCCTGGGCTGTCAGCACCGGGGACAGAGGGACAGAATCCCAGAATGGTTTGGGCTGGAAGGGACCCTTGGGGACCATCTCGTTCTACCCCCTGCCATGGACAGGGACACCTTCCACTAGCCCAGGGTGCTCCAAGCCCCGTCCAACCTGGCCTGGGACACTTCCAGGGATGGGGCAGCCACAGCTGCTCTGGGCACCCTGTGCCAGGGCCTCTCCACCCTCCCAGTAAAAATCTTTTCCCTAATCTCTAACCTAACCCAACTCTCCATTTGAACCCACAGCGAGGTGAAGCTGCTGAAGTCCTGCGTTTTACTCGCTGAACGCTACCGAGGCCATAGCGGCTCTTTGGGCAGCGCCAGCAGGGCTCTCAGGCGGCCTGGATGGGTGGGTGGACGGACGGACGGATGGAAGGATGAATGGACAGATGGATGGGTGGATGGTTGGACGGATGATGAGTGGATGGATGCTGCCGCCGCCGCCGCTGCTCCTCCCCCGGCCCGTCCCGTCCCGTGCCCGCGCTCCGCGCCGCCTCTTGCGGCCGCCCCGCTCGGCTCCCAGCTGACGGGGGCAGCCCCTTGTTTACTGGCCGGGGCGCCGCCGCCAGCCCGGCCTGCGCT
>VZTH01016133.1:62928-176165 GCA_013397815.1 Aleadryas rufinucha
TGTGGGTGCAGGGATGGTGTGGGTGCAGGGTCTGTGGGTGCAGGGACAGTGTGGGTGCAGGGACAGTGTGGGTGCAGGGACTGTGGGTGCAGAGCTTGTGTCCAGCCCCTGGTGACTCACCTCATTCTACCCCAAATGATGAAAGACAGAGGCAATTGTGCTCAGGGTATTCATGCATCTCGTGGCCTTCAGCCACAGCAGTAGCCTGGAGCTCTGACTCTCACAAGTAATTCCTGGGCTGTACTTTTTGACCTTTCCCTTTCCTTAAGGTCAGCTGTCCTTTCCAACAGGCAGTGCTTTATCCTGTGGTGCAGCAGCTGCTGGTGGGTACCACCCCAGCACTGCCTGTGCACCCCACAATGATGAGAACCAAGAATAAACGAGAACCAAGATGTTGGATTTTGAATTTATCTGGTAATTTTAGCTGCACCGGTGACTTGCACATTGAATTCAGTATTTCAGTTTCTTACGTGTCCTTGTGTTACTTCTCCTTTCGTGGAGGAACCGCTGTCCTGACCTGCCATGCATCTGCATCCTTGGAAACACCAATGTTATTTATTGCAAATGAATACTCCGAGTATTTAAGCTGAATCTGTTGCTCTCCCAGTTCCTTTAGCCCAGGCTGGGATGTGCAGCAATGCAGTTTGGGGCAGAGAGGTTGCTGCTGGCTGGTCACTGGGTTCCTTTTCCCACTTTTTCCAAGTACATCCTTAATCCTTGAGGCACCGTGTGCATTGGCTTTTTTCTTCCAGAAAGCAATTTATGAAACGACTTGGATATAGTGCCAAAACATCCCATTGGGCAATAGCATTGCTTCAAATCCCAGATTAGTATTGCCAATTTTTTTTTTTTCTTGCAGTCAGTGGAGCAAATTTTTGAATAATCATTAAGATATTTGCATAGAATTTGGGTTTAACCCCTACAGCAGGAGTCAGACAATTCTAACTATGAAATCTTTGTGTCCACATCGGGTTTTTAAGGCTGGGTGATCCCTTGGAGCTGTGATGTGGTGGTTTTATAGTTGGTGAACTTTACATGTAGTGACAAAAAGAGGAAAGAACCTGTGGTTTTTCTTCTTAAATGGGGAGGGAAGACACTGGCCCAGCTGTAGACAAAAGGGAAAATCCTTTGAGTGGATGCAGTCTTCAAAAAGGAAAAATTCATAAAGAATTCCCCTATATTTGAACATTAAGGTCTGGCTGATGTTTCTCTGAAGTTGGTTTCAGAAGGGTTGTCACAGGGAGTTTTGCTGAGCTGTCCAGGTGTGGGGCTCCAAATTTCCTTCTTGGTTTCTTACCTGTGCTTGGAGTTGAAAAAATATTTCCCTATTCAAACTTTTTCCTTTTGCTGGTGCCTGGATTCCTATTATTCCCTTTACCTTCTAATTTATGCTTCGTGTATTTGTTCACTTTGCCAGTTCTTTGCTTACTGGTTCTGTGAAATAAACTGCCCCCATAGTCAAGACAGGGAGATCTGCACGCTTGAGAAAGTAATAACAAAAAAAGCCCCAACACCTCATCTGAAAAGAATGCTCAGGGCAAAAATTACTAATGTGGTAAATTACTGCTGTCAGCAGAGTCTGGGCAGGGGCGTGGGCTGTGCTCCTGTGCATTTCCAGGTTTTTCTGCTTTCTTCCCAAGCACTACCATCTCTGGCCATTATTCTTTTCCTATCTTCCCCTCCCTGCAACCATTCTAAATGACTCCCTCTAATCCCCTGGCATTAATTGCACAATCTGAGACGAGGTAGGTGTGTTGCTGGCAGCTACCTAAAGAAAACAGCCCAGACATCTCTTCCCTTTGGGAGCCAAGTGATGTCCCAGGACTGGTGTTACCACTGCAGTCGTGATAGAGGCAGCAGGCAGGGACTCAAGATGGCAGAAAAAATGATGAAATGCTCTTGTTTTGTAACCATATACCAGGGAACGTTCCCCACAGTGTGTTTCTTAACACTTGAAGCCTGCTTTGCTGCGAGGGCCGCGTGTCCCGAGCGGAGCTCGGTGCCGCTGGACGAAACCGAGCCTTTGGGAAACGACAACAATTAACCTTTTGTTAAATAAAGGATTTGTCCTTTGCCTCCCAGTTTGCAGGAGCATGGACATCCGCAACAACCTGACCCGGCTGAACATGCTGGAGAACTGCACCGTGATCGAGGGCCACTTGCAGATCTTGCTGATGTTCAAAACCAAGCCCGAAGATTTCCGCGAGCTCAGCTTCCCCAAGCTGACCATGATCACAGACTACCTGCTGCTGTTCCGTGTGTACGGCCTGGAGAGCTTGAAGGGCCTCTTCCCCAACCTCACGGTGATCCGAGGGACTCGCCTGTTCTTCAACTACGCCCTGGTGATCTTCGAGATGGTTCACCTGAAGGAGATCGGCCTCTACAACCTGATGAACATCACCCGGGGCGCTGTGCGCATCGAGAAGAACAACGAGCTCTGCTACCTGTCCACCATCGACTGGTCCAGGATTTTGGACTCTGTAGAAGACAATTACATCGTGGCCAACAAGGATGACAAAGAGGAGTGTGGGGATGTGTGCCCGGGCACCGTGAAGGGGAAGAGCAACTGTCCCCCGACGGTGATCAACGGGATTTTCATCGAGCGCTGCTGGACGCACGATCGCTGCCAGAGAGGTGAGTGCACGGTGAGGGGTCTCAGCTGGGGCTTTGCTGTCAACTTCTGACCTGTCAGGACCTGTGAGGCCCTGGCACAGGGTGCCCAGAGCAGCTGTGGCTGCCCCTGGATCCCTGGCAGTGTCCAGGGCCAGGCTGGATGGGGCTTGGGGCACCCTGGGACAGTGGGAGGTGTCCCTGCCCATGGCAGGGGTGGCACTGGATGGGCTTTAGAGCCCTTCCAACCCAAATCATTCTGGGATCCTTGGAGGGCTGATTGCAACAGCAATCCTGTTGATTGCTGCCTGTAAGCACAGATTCCTAAATCAGGGCTCAAAACTGACATTAGAAGATGAAGAGAAAACCTTTGGGATGGGGTTGTGTGGGCAGCTCTTTCACCTGTGTTTATAAGGTGTCCTGAATTCAATGTTTGGCTCCTCTGGAGAGTCAGGAACTGCCCAGAGCTCACCATTTTCATGAACCTTGAGTGTCTTGTATAATAGTTGGTACTCTGAGTATCTTTGTTGGGGTTTGGGTAGGGAATGAAAGTCCAGACTGACTGGAAGGGTGCAGCAGGTGGAAGCACAACAGTGGGGAAAAGTCTCCATGGGATAAACCCCATCCTGGAAAGGTGCAATTCCATTTTTACCAAGACCTTCCTGCCATAAAAAGGTGTGAGATCTGTGGATGAGTGAGCAGTGTTCACTCAGAGAAGGAGCTGGAAGCCAAGTCAGACCTGAAGGGGAAGGGAGAAGGAGGAGAGAGGACCTGGATGGGGTTAGAGAGTGAAATAACAGAGCTTTGAGCCCAGGGCTTTAGTTCAGGGGAGAAGCTGTGGTGTTCAAAAAGCTCACTGCTGTTGCCACCCCAGTCCTCAAATGTATTAAAGTTGCTTTTAATTTTATACAGATTTGTTTTTTCCAAACTTGGAGCTGACCTTAAGCTTAGCTTTAATTATATATTTGCTTTGATTTATGTTAAATCTGACTTGACAGGGGGAGCAAAGTGAACTGAGGTGAGAGTGACACATTTAGGGTTGTCTGCCTTTCTGGAGGTCGTGCATCCAAACGAACCAGTGTGTCCTGAGACGAAATTAGGAAACTTGTGGGCTGGAGAGAATTTCTTGCCAAGCTTTAAAGGGCAGCTCTGAGTGCTAAGTGCCAAATTTGAGGAGGAATTCCTACCAGTATGCACAAACTAATGCAATTAATGTGGTTTCCCCTCTGCTACTCCTCACCCCAAAATTGTCCAGCTTCCTTTTAAAGAAAGTGGTTATTTTGTGTGGCCAGAATAACAGGGTATGAGCAAGAAGATGCAAGTGTGTACGTGTGTTCCTTTTTTAAAGTGAAAAATAAGATTGTAAAGCATTTTATTTATAAACTTTCAGGTATGCAGTTACATCAGCACTGAAACCTGGTTCCTTATGTATTTCATGTGCTGTGTTTTCTGCTATTTCATAAGGTTACAGGTCTGCTTGGCACTTTTTTAGTGCCTAGACCATAATGCCCCTCACTCCTGTGAATTTTCTGGGGCTGTGCTGCAGCAGACTGGAATGGATGGTTTCTCTCCTTCAAACAACTGCCTGTTTCCATGAAACCTGGAGAAATGTAATATTTTCATGACAATATTTTACCATTGGGACAGAAACCTCAGCTCCTGAGCCTCTGGTGCAGGAGTTTGTTGGAGGGCACCTGTCACCACACCTGAGCTCAGTCACCACCCCTGTTTGACCCAGAAACTGAGATTTCAATCACAAAAATGGCTTCAAAAGTCACTGTACACAGATGCTCCCATCTGGTTTTCCATGTCCCTTGCAGGAGGAACAGGAGGGAAGCAGTGCTCCTGCATATTTGGGCAGTGCCTGGAATGCACTTCCCAAACCACTCAGCGAGCCGAGCTTATCTTTGTTTTGAACGTTCGGATTTGGACTTTAATTTTTTGGTAGCCGCTGTTTTGCACAAGCTGGGATCTGTGATCCTGTGCCTTGTGACACCTGGCCCTGTGCTTCTGCACTTGTTTTGACAGCCTGAGAGGTCTTTTAGCCCTTTTTGTCTGTTTGTGAGCAGCCTTTAGCCTCCGAGCACACGCCGATGCTGGAGATTAAGTGACATTTATTTAGCGAACCTGCCGGTGCAATCGCTGCCTCCTCTGTTCTCGTGCCAGCCCTAATGTATCCTTAGCATGTGTAATTGTTTTGTCAAGATTATTAAAAGCTTGTGTGAATTGTATTTTGGCTTTCCTTAGCCTGAAGAGCCTCGCAGCGGCTCCCAGTACCCGGGGTATTGATGTCATGAAATCTTTCCCTCCGCGTTTCTGCAGCTTATCTGGGAATCTTCAGCAGCCAGTGCAGTGCTGAAGTCTCCTGGCTCTCTGGTTTTAAGCATATTCTCTTTTATTTTTTCTCTTTATCTTCTAACCAGCACGAAATGTAGCAATTTCGGTATCATTTTCACAGGGAAGTTTGGTTTTGTGTGAAGTTTTTAACCCGGGTTATTTGTACCCCTGGTTTGTTTAATGAAACTCGGTGTAGAATCTCCTGGTTCCCTTTTTTTGGTTTTTTTTTTTTTTACTCTCTGGATGGGAAGTTGTTGCTGTCTAAACTGGTGCCCTGGGACTGGGAAAAACCCTTAAAGGATATGTAAATATTGATTGTTTTGATTTTACAGAGTGGGTGTCAATTGACAGAGACAAGCCCCAAGCTGACCAGCTTTTCCAGCCTGCTGAGCTTGGAGTCTTGCTGGAAAATATTAGGAGATGGGCAAGAAATTTGGGAGAGCACCTGTGGGAAGGCTGGAAGATGTCACAGCAAATGAACTCCCTGACAGGAGGTGCAGCCAGCTGGGGATTGGTCTCTTCTCCCAGGGGACAAGGGACAGGATGAGAGGAAATGGCCTCAAGTTGTCCCAGGGGAGGTTTAGATGGGAGATTGGGGAAAACTTCTCCATGGAAAAGGTTGTGAAGCGTTGGGAGCATTGGAGTCACCATCCCTGGGGATGCTCAAAAGCAGTGAGGAGGTGGCACTTGGGGCAGGGGTTAGGGATGAACACCCCTGTGCTGGGTTAATGGTTGGGCTTGATCTTAAAGGGCTTTTCCAGCCTTGGGGATTCTGTGATTCTCTGAAAGGAAGAGAAGTGGCAGAGTTGGGGCTGGAGTGGGGTCCTGGTGTCCCCCATCTCTTCCACACCATTCCCTGCCCTTCCCCTGCCAGCTCTCCGTGGTTTATTCACGTTATCCCCCTTTTATTTAATTATTCCTTTATTTAATCAGCGCAAATATCCCAGTTGACTCCAAAACTAACTTTTCAGTTACAGCATGGAATTATCTCCAAGGCACACATCCAAGCCTCTGAATCATCCCTGGAGCTACAATTCCAGCCCGGAATATTTTTCTTTTTTCAGTTGCTGATAACGTGTTCAGGACAACAAAGTGAAGGATCCTCTTACAGACGTTGGAGCAAAGGTTGGGGATGAAACCAGTGGGGAGGAGCTGCAATCATTTGTGGGCAGCTGCACCCTTGGAAAAGCCAGTTGCAGTGTTGAGGACTGTGTCTGAGTGCAGGGATGTGGAGGTGGATGCAGCATGGATTGAGATCCATCAGGATCTGCTTCCTCAGAGTTTTCTTTTTTTTTCCCTAAATCACTCATGTTGGTGTGAAAACCAAGTCGGTTCAGTTGAGGCCAGCTCATGTTATATTTTGGGTAGGCAGGGAGGGAAATGTGTAGTCTGTTTGGAATTTGGGTCTAGCCTGATGCTGTTTATGGCAGCCAAGTGCTGTTCCTGTTCTGGGGGTTTTGTACCTCGGCACTGACATTTTTAACAGGGGTTTTTTTTCACACACACAGTTATTTTATTGCCATCAGAACGTACTGCTGGGTCCTGCACTGCAGAGAGCGTCTTTGCTGAAGAATGCAGACAACAAAAATGCTGGAAATGCCACGTCCTAGACCTCGGTCTGGATCTGCCAAACATGATTTTCATATTTCACATTTTTTCCACATCTCTTTTTTTTTTTTTTTTTCTATATGTCTGTCACTCCTCTGGCGGAAGGAACAATTCCCTCTGAAATAGGATTTCCTGCCAATTCTCCCTGCACTCAGGCTGCTCTGGCCATACACAGCTTGGAGCAGTCTGATGGGTCTGACAGCCTCGTTATAAGTGCGGGTTCAGCCTTTTACTGCACGTCGGGTCATGGGGAAGTGGAGTAAGGCAATAGGAAGGAAAAGTGGAATGGCCAAATCAAAGTTACCAGCAGAATTATCTGCAATGTCAGGCAGTGCCTTGGTGAACACTGAAGGGCCACATTCCTGGAATGGAAGGATGGATATCTGAAATAGTTTTTACGGGGCCAAATAGCGACAGGAAAAGGGGGAATGGTTTTAACACTAAAAGAGGAAATATTTAGGCCAGATGTTAGGGAGACATTCTCTACTCAGAGGGTGGGGAGGCCCTGGCACAGGGTGCCCAGAGCAGCTGTGGCTGCCCCTGGATCCCTGGCAGTGTCCAAGGCCAGGCTGGACGGGGCTTGGAGCAGCCTGGCACAGTGGAAGGTGTCCCTGCCCATGGCAGGGGTGGCACTGGATGGGCTTTGAGGTCCCTTCAACCCAAACCATTCTGGGATTAATTCTATAATTCTGTGAACTGTTGGCTTCATTCCTTAGAAGATAAGATAGAATTCAGGTTCCCTTGTTCATTCTGAATGAAACCTTTGTAGGAATCTATTATCTGCTTGATCCTGGGGCTTCTTGCTAGCAGGAAATTTGAGTTATTAAGAGTGTGGGCCATTTCAGGTCTGTCAATAGGCTCCTTTTTTTCCATTTATTATCTTGTTTTTTGTGATAAAAACAAAAGCTGTTTCTCCATTAGTGCAATTTAGAATTTGTAGCAAAATATTGAGTTTATGGAAAGTATATGGAACAATTCGGGTCCACTGAAGAGGACAGAGAGCAGCAGATGGAAAGGATGACAGTGTGGAACAATTGACATGCAAAGAGCTGCTAAAGAAAGGTTCTGTGTGAAAATAATAATGTTTTTCCATGGCTTTGGATGTGATTTTTGGGGTTGTCCTGTGCAGAGCCAGGAGCTGGACTCGATGATCCTTGTGGGTCCCTCCCAAATCAGGATATTCTGTGATTTATTTTTTTTTTCTATCACGTTGGGAAACAGGTCTGGAGACAAAGGGATACAACAGGATCTCTCTTTAATTTCCCTGTGATTTATCTGGGGAAAATTCTGGGACAGATAAGGGACAGGTAAGGAACTGAGGAGTCGCTTTGTTCCCGAGTACAAGCAGCACAACAAAGCCCTGAGAAAAACATTGCTCAGCCTGCAATGTCTTTCAAGTGCTGTGAAACGGCACCGAGCGCTCTCAGGGAGACCAGTGCCAGCAGAAATTCTGCAACTCTGAACATCTTCAAGGCAGGTTTGAATAACAAAGTTCAGAGGTGTGTGTGGGAAACGCTTTGTGATGTTTACTTAGGTAGAAATATTACTTAGCAACAGCTTCCTGTAATTTTTATGTGCTGGGAATCTCTGTAACCATGAGCTCGGTTTTATTACCTTTGTATGGGAAAGGGGTCTCGAAGCGCTGAGCAGACTCAGCCAGCCTCAAGGGCAAGATATTTTTAAAGCTTCAAACACAAAGGAAATTTTTCCAGTTGCTACTACATGAAGTGGAAGTGCTCTTTTTATTTGGGGATCTGATAAGGGCTGCCTTTTTTTTTCTTTTCCCTTGCTCTGACCAATGCCAGATGGAAGCTGACACCGGATAATCTCACCGGGGTGTCTGTGCTGACCCTGCCAAGCTACAGCTTTATTGAGGGCCCGTAGCTGGGGCAGTGGTGACACTTTGCCAGCGCTGAGACAGCCTAAACTAATTCACTTGAGCTTATTAAGGGTAGTTGAGAGACTTATGGTGCTTGGGGTTGTGATACAGCCCAGAACTGGGGGAGAAGGGGTGGAAACAATCCCTCTGTACAAGTGACTGTTTAAGGATGTGCTCCTTTGGAAACACCAAACAAAACTGGGGGAGAAGCATCTGGAGCAGCTTTTCTCCACTGAGGTGGGGTGATGCAAGGCTGTAGGATTTCAATACAAAGGGTCTCAGCTTGCTGAGAAATCCCCACATGTGCAGCTGAGCTGATGTTTCTTCAGGTTCTTCACTGCTGCACCTTTAATTAAATTCAGGGTTGGGAAGTGAAGATTTTCTTCTCCTGCCCCAAATCCCAGCCAGCACTTCAGAAGCAACTCTCTGACCCATGCCATCTTCAGAAATGTAAATACACAGTAAATACAGGGAATTCCTCCCCGTAGTTCAGAGATCTGAATTCCTGTACAAAAATCTTGGCAAAACAAGGCAAAGGTTTCTGACGAGTTAAAAAGGAGAATGAGGTATTTCACTGCTGATACGGTGAAAACTGGAAAAGCTTTCGCCTTGTTGGGTTCAAGCTGCTGTTTTAATTCTTTCACCCTTAGCCTTTCCCCCAAACACTTGTTATTTGAGTCGGTGTCTGGGCCCCTGAGGAGGCTGAGGAGTGCAGTGCCTCACGTGCAGTGGTTCAGCACTGAAGATACTCGAGATGTTCTTAAACCTCGGTTGGAGGTTCGATCCTCAGCACTGACATCAGCTCCTTGGGAGTTCCAAGGGTGCTCCAGGTAGGACTTTTCCCCTTCAGGAACAGTTCCAAGGTACCTTTTTTTGCTTAAACAAGGGAACCTGCACTGCCCCTTGTTAGTTAAAAACCAGGAGGCTTTTCAGACACATTCTTTGGAAAATGCTGCTGTCTGCGTGTGCAAGGGCAAAGTCAGAGAAGGTAAAAATAATAATAATAATAATAGTGAGTGACAGAGTTAACATGTGTCGGTAATGTATGAATGGGAGAGCAGGAAATGGCTCACCTGCTGTGATGTGTTTGTTCAGGGAGGAGGAGATGGGTTTCATTCAGAGCAAATCCTGCTGGATGTTCAGGGTGGTTCAGTGCTGTAAGCAAGGACAAGGAGTTAGCCAGCTTGTACATTCTGTATGTTTTCCTCCCTTTACACCTCCTTCATGAAGGCAGGACAATGAAATTCTGCATTTTAAATATTTTAATTAGTTGTAAAAGTATTCTAAATCGAGTGCAGTTCTGATGCCCCTTCCTGGATTTAGGCAAAATGAGCAGAATAAATGTAAGCTGTGTGATGGGACAACAGTCTTTGGTTTTACAGGGAAGGAACTGGAAATCTTTGTTGTTCAAGGCTGTGGAGGGATTGTGAACTGTTGGGTCTGTACAAAGAAGTGCATTCAGAGTGTGTGAGCAGACCAACTGAAATATGTCACTTGGCAAAGCTCTCTGAAACATCTTTCCCTATCAGGAATTGGATTTGACAGGGATTGCCTCTGTAAATAATTGCTGTGCTTAAAAAAAAATCCCAACAAAACAGAAAAAAAGGTCAAAACCCCCCCAGGTGTGACCAGCACATAGATTGTTTCTAACTGAAAGGTTGAGGATTTCAGGACCTTTTGATTAATTACAGAGCTGGGGAATAACCAGCCGTGTCCTGGAGGAAGCAACACTCACCCTCCTCTCAGCTTGTAACAATAGCTGGGTACAAGTTCAATGATTAGGCTTCCCAATTATATCCTATAATTGTCTGCAAATTCCCATTGAGGGATGTGAATGAACTTGCTGGGATGTTTATGCTGCTTAATTAAGGCTCTTGGTTAGGTGGGAGAGAAAAAACGTTGGGTCAGGGGAAGTCGTGGGGGTCCTGGCTGGGATTGCCTGCTCGGGACGAGCCTGTAGCTATTCCAGTTCCTGCCTCGATCCCAGGTTTTTGTCTGGCACTGCATAAGTGTGCATGGAGATTCTGGATCACAGCCATTGCCTTTGTCTGTATCTCAGTGTTTTAGGTGAGGGTGCTGGGGGGCACCGGGCTGACGTCGCTGCAGCGTTGTCGGCCTGGCTTTTCTTTTGGCTTGTGACACATCAAACAAACAGAGAATTAACTTTGGCTCCGTGCAGTGCTTAAATGCTGGCTGAGTGCTTTAATGGTTTCATGTGAAGAGTCTGGATTCCTTGTGAATCTGGGTTCAAACTGACCCAGGCAGGACACTCGGCACCTGCTCGTGTCCAGGAAGTTTTATAATTGGAATTGGATGCTCTGTGCTTGACAAGGAGCTTCTGTACCCTCAGTAGGAATTCCTTAATTTGGGATTGTGTTTATTTCCCTGCCTCCTGGGCACCTTGAGAGATGAAGGCTCTGAGGAAGAAGGTGTTTTGAAGGAAATCCCACCAAAGGGTTGGAAAGAAAATCCAGTTAAAATAGCATTCAGCAGAATGTTGGGATTAATTCTCTTCAGCATGTTTTTAAAGAACTCAGGGTGTGCGTGGTTTTGGTGCACTCCAGAAAAAGAAACGTGATCTTAATCTTGTGTATCAGGTCAGAGGTGCCCTTTTCCAAGGATGCCAAGAACTGCTGCTCCCCTGGAATCATAACTTGGGCAGCTTTTGCAGAGCTCAGCTCCCACGCTGCAGTCGCTGAAGCACTGGCAGGTGCTGGACAGGGGAACTGCCAGGGATTGTGACCCTTCTCAGGAATTATGCCTCATTCATAGGCATAAAGAGGCTGGCAGGTATTTAGCAAGATTGGTCTGATGAAGAGTGTATAACTTACAAGGTTTTTTAGTCTGTTTTCAGTGCAGTTTGGAGGCTCCTGGAGCTGCACACGTTGGACTCTGGTCACCTGGGACTCCCACAGGATTGGTGCTGGTGTGTGGCCACACCGGAATTTCAGGGCCCTGATGTGATGAGCTGAGCCTGAGCTCATCTTACAGCACAAGACTGATGGCTTTTTAGTCAGAGTTAAGGCAATTTAGGGAGCAGGTTTGTCAGAGATCAGAGAAAACACCTGCAAGCTGAGCAGCAGCATCTGGGATTCTGCCTTTCTGCTCCCTCGTGCTCCTCTCTCTGCTCACTTTGGTCTGACCCCTGGGCACAATTCCTCATTTAGTGGTTTTTAAAATGTGAATTGTCTGGGGCAGGGAGGGAGGAGGTTGGTCCCAATGTGTTCATCAAAACAAAGCCTGCTGGACTGTAGGGTGTGAGGAGGGGAAGGTTCCTCAGGGAGCAGGCAGGGTTTGGAGTTGTGTAGCCATAATTTCCAGCCCAAGTTTTGATGTTTTTCTCTGGTTTTGTAGCTGTGGGAGTTTTAATTATGCTGAGAGCACACAGCATTATTGCAGTGCAAGGCTCTAACCCCGTGGGCAGGGGTCCCAGGGCAGGAGCTCGGGCTCTCCACAGCATTCCAGAGGTGCAGGAGCAGAAGCTCCTTCCCTGCCGAGAGGAAGGAGTCGGGTGCTGGGATGTGACGTTCCCGTGTGGCACTCTGATGACACAAAATGGGGCTCTCTGTTTGCTGGCTGATCTTCCCCCATTGATGTGCAAAGCCCAAGCCTGACACTGGCTGTGGCAGGGATGGGTTATTTGGTGTCTGTGCCAGAGCTGCTGAACTTGGCAGTGTCGCTTCCGATAATGTGAGTGAGACGCCGTCAGCTTCTGAGTTGTTTGCTCTGAAATATCTGCAGTAACTGAGAGCTCACTCAGCAACCTGCAGCAAAAAAGCCAAGTTCCAGCTATTGCACTGACCTGGGCACTGGGAAATCCCTCACACAGAGGCTCCAGACAAACTCTGTCATAGCAGCGTTTTATGATTGATTAGGTACATAAAGAGTGTTTGCACTTGAAGGTGGGCTTGATTAGAAAATCTCAGGAATTATGCAGGAAGCCTTAGCCCTGTGTGTTGGTTTCCCAGGAGTAAGATGTGCAATTCCACAGACATCACAGGATAACAAAGCATTTTTCTGTTTCCGTTTTCAACTTCATTAAGCACATCCATGTTGCGTTACGGCACTGCAAGGATTTTAATACTTGATGAGCAATGAAAAGATTCATTAAAATTTGAGTATCAGACAAATGTTCTTGTCTTTTCTGCGAAGACAATCCAATTATATTCTCTGGGTAGTGCAAACATAGAGCAGTGATTTAATGAAATGGACAGGATTGGGTTTTTTCTGGTCTTTGGTCTTTTCTCAATGTCATCTTTCTGAAGTCAGGCTGATTGCACTGATGTGTTTACACAGCTTCAGTTCAGGATGGAGGAGTCCAAGAGCTCCCTCTAAGTACCCCTCAAAAGCTCCCAAAAGCCAGAGAGGAAATGGAGCTCCTCAGTGTGATGTCTGACTGTCTGAAAGTCTCGCCCAGTGGAGCCTTAACAGGGCTTAAAGGAATAAGGCTTTTGTTTTAAAACAGTACTTGAAGTGAAGCCTTTAAAGCTCAATAAACTATTTCTCTGTTCATTCAATTCTGTGGATTTTAGGCTCTGGGGATCTGCACGCTCTGTTTCTGGCAGAGGGGAGCATAGCACGTGGGACAGTCTTACCTGGAGACTTCAGGGAAAAGCAATTTATGTACAAACTGGTGCTTTATCTGAAACAACTTCTTACCTCATCAGCATCTCCACAACTATTAAATTAGCAAAAGAAATGCCATTGTAGATTTTCCTTAGGCTTCCCTTCCACACTCCAATAACCTTATCTCCAGAGCTGCTTAAATAATTTGTGTAGGGTTTGGCTGCTCTCTCAGTGCTTGGATATCGAGTTTCTAGTGCACAAAACCAGTCCATTCGAACTGGGCATCGGCATCGAGCGTCAGTTTTTGTTCTGGGAAATATGAAATGTTCTCCTTTGAGCCTGTACAGTGTGTGAGTTTGGTGGGTGTGATAAGAAAAACGTCCCCGTGTTTTGCATGGCTCCGGCGGCGCGAGGAGGAGCGGCCGCGTGACGCTTCTTGCTCATCAGCAGCGGGGAAGAGCCTGTTGTTTTTCCACATGCTCCAATCTGTGATAACAAAAAGAGCTTCAGATTGTGTTTTTCAAACACGCTGCGGGTCTCTCGGTGCTCAGATTTGCCAGTGACTCTCTCTGCTGTGGGAACTCGTCCGTCCACCCCGAGCCTGATTTGAAGTGGCTCAGGTTCAAATCCGCGCCTTGTTTTGGGGCTGGAGGAGGCTGAGCAGGACTCAGCAATCAGCTGGAACCAAGTGGTTTGCTTTGCTCTGGGTTTGGGTCTGGCTTTGCTCTGGGTTTGGGTCTGGCTTTGCTTTCCTTCTGCAGAGGGTTGAGTGCTGGATGTGGACTGGGGTACCACCAGTCTCTTCCTGGCACTGCCAGCCTTTGGTAGTTTTGTAACTTCCAAAAACTTCAGCTGTCCGATGAAGGAAGTGCCTCGAGGCAGAATTTAACTTTAGGATGGGTTCAGACAAACAACCATCAGAAATGTGTCAGGTAGAGTATCTGAGGTGGCCTCGGACTGGTGGATGGACTGGGTGGCATCTCCAAAGCTCCTTGGGCTCCCTTCCATTGGCAGATTGATTCCAGCACTGGCAGCTCCGAGCTGAGACCTGAAACCTCCGGAGCTTGATGAAGAAAAAGACTCTTTGTCCGTGGAGAAACTGATACAGCTTCAGGTTACTTGTAGAGGGGAGTCCCATCTCTTTTTCTTGCTAGATAATGCTGGTTTGTGTCATTTTTTGCCCAGAGGGCTCTCTCCATTGTAAGGTGATTTCCCCACGTTTCCCCAGTGACTGCCCCATGAGGGATCGGCAGGTGTGTGGCTGTGGCATCAATTAGAGAGCTCTGAATAGTCCTAATTGCTCTGCAGTGGACAATGCTGATGGCAGCTGGTGATTAGACCTTATCTGAGTCCCGTGCTGATAAAGTGCAGGTTTTTAGCACCGTGGCACACGCCTGCAGGGTGGGGGATGTCAGCAGATCCTGCTCCTCCCATGGCCCAGCGCAGCTTCACCGATGGATAATGGGACTTCAGCTACTCCTGCACTTCCCTGTGACCTCAGTGACAGTCAGGTTTATTTTAAGAGCTTACCCTGGTGTGAAATAAAGCAGAATTTTCACAATTCTGACCATTGACAGTTGGAGCCATCAAGGATTGGGGAAGAAGGATTGAGAATCCAAGATCTCCCCTGAGTTCAGTGTAACTGTGGATGATTCAGTTCCCCTGTCACTGGCCTTGTTGAGGTGGCACAACTAGTTTGGCATTAAATACCTTCAGATGACAACTTTCTCTTGCATAATTTACAAGGAGAAATAGATTAATGGCCTCCAAGGGTGGCTTGTGCAATGTAGTTAATGGTTTTTGTACTGGTTTCCAGTCGTTTGGTTTTCCTCAGGGTTGTGTTTGTGTGACTTTTGGTCATTTTTATCATTTCTCATTTAGCATCTCGGTTAGAGGAGCAGAGAGATGTGGCACAGTCACAAAAAACTCTAGGGATCAGTGTGTTTGTAAGGAGAAGCTGTTAAGCCAGTAGATATCTGGGAAGAGCCAAGCTGGATAATTTGTGCAGTGCCACATATTCCTATACAGTGAATTACTTGAAAATGGGCAATGCTGGTATGCCAAGGATGACGAGGGCGAGTAGTAAATAAAAATACATTGCACACTGCTTGGCTCTGCAGGCAAACAGTATCTATTTCAGTCCTGCTGAGGAAATTCTTATGCCTCGAAATAAACCGTGGCGAGCTTTGGGCAAAGTGGGGAGGGTGTGCAGAGGAGTGGGCAGGAGCTGAGGAGGCCACAACGGCCTGAGGAGTTCAGAAAATTCTGTATGGGTGCACAGAATTGATGGATTTGATACTGGTAACGAGATACTGCATCCATTTCTCCCTTCCACAGTTCAAATACTGCTTTGGGGAAAATTACTGTGCGTTCAGGGAAAACTGAAGTGGCACCTGTTCAGTGAATGAAGGCACGGTGCAGTGTGGAGCTCGGGGTGTATCCCTGTGGGAAATCAATGGGGGATGGATGTGTCAGTGCTCCCGCTCCTGGTGAGCCTGGATTTGGGCAGCTCCTTAAGTGACTGTGCCCTGAACAGTTTGTGCACCCTGGTAATTTCAGGAAGATAAATAAATCTGGTTGGTAGAGCCAGTTAGCTCTGCTTCCCGGGAAAATCCACCTTTCTGTGCACAACTGGCCTTCAGGTGATGCTTTGCCCCTCTCTCTCCCCTCATCCTCTCTGGGAGGTGAGGCAGGAAGGGGGATCTGGGGTAAGAAGGGCAATCTGGAGTGAGCCCCGTTCCTTTTCCCTCTCTGTTTGTTTTCAGTCTCGTCACCCACAAACACAACTCGGTTTCAGTATCGGTGTTTACAATTCATGGCTGCGCCGTGAAATCTGCCCAGATTAAAATCTTAACCTCTGCCTGACATTTCTGTGTAGATCATTAGTTATCAGCATAATCTCCTTGTGGTTAATCTTATACTTCCGCCCATTCCACTGCCTTTCTCAGTTATGGACAGCTCCGTTTTTGCTGTAAACTCTGCCTCTGTTTTGGTGTAGATTTGTTGTTTTCTGTGTCCAGATTAGGTTTATATAACGTATCTAAAATTCCATCTTCCCTCATCCCCACGTGTCAGCATAGCTTTCGTTCTTTCATGCCTTGTTTACTACAACATCCTTCCCCGTGGCCCTGAGCAGAGGAATCTTGTCCCTCCCTTATCTCTGCAGAGAGCAGAGCTTGGACGTTTCGCCTCGAGCCTTGATCGTATCACTGCTCCTCGTTTCCAGGACGGGGTTTGTAGGTAAAAGTAATAACTTGTGTTTGGAAAAATCAGATGGACTTTGGTTTCAAACCATCACCAAGTCCTTGTGTGTATCTCCATTTGTCTCTCACATACCAGCTCCTAGAACCATAGAATCATGGAATATCCTGAGCTGGAAGGGACCCACAAGGACCATCACTTATTTTTAGGACATGCCTGGACCACTTTCCTGTGATTTGGATATTCTGGGGTTGCAGTGAGTGAGCAGGTTTGGCAGGAGGAGGTTAAAGTGAACAGGGATGTTTACAAGATGCTGTACGTTGGAGAGTAATAAATAGTTAAATATTAACACGAAGCTTTCATGAGGCTCCCAGGTGGCATCAACTGTTGAATGATAACACCAAATCCTTGGGTTGTAATAAAGATTGAAATTTAACAAACCATGCCAACAGAAAAACAACCTTGTTGTTGTGAGTAAAATTATGATCAAAGCTTTACAGGGAAGTGCCTCAAATTAACGTTAAAGATTCTGGTCTTGGTCTAAATTACAAATTGTCTCTTCTGCTGTACAGAATGAAGTGCAATATTCTGCCTGAAGATGTGGTGTCAGTTTTGGGGTTGGCATGTTAAAAAAACCCAGCTGCCAAGCAGAGGTGGGTGGTTATTTCTGATCCCTTACACTAAGCTCCCATGTAATTTTGAACACAAAGTACAAGGAGCAGGCTTGACCTGCTTGCCAGAGAATGGCACAACAGCACTGTTGTAGACACTGGGTAAAGTATTTACAGCTCCTGGTCGCTATCCTGGTGTGCACTTTGTGACACTTGTCCCACCTTTAACAGTTGCTGCTGTGTTTTCAAATCAAACTCCGTGTTTTGGTAGTTTGAGCTCGATGGCCAACAGCTTTGCTTGATTTCTGCAAGTTGTTTGTACCTGTGTGGGGAATCAGCTCAACTGAAAGGTGCCAGGAGGATGAAAACAGACTGAGCCTTGAGTTTTAATTCCTTTATAAATTCATTTTTTTTCAGTGTGAGGTGCTTTGCTCTGTAAGTTCAGTTCACGAGGGGCTTGCAGCCATGGTGTGAATACTGCTGCTTAAAATGCACAAAAGGAAAATGTTTATTTGATCTTTGTTATGTCTGGGCAGTATTAGGGATACTTGGGTGGGAAACATCCAGTTCTCTGTGTAAATAGTTGGGATGACAGAGGAGAGCAGGAGTGAAAACTTTCAAGGGAGAGCAACAGAAAGGTCTAAAAAATCCATGAAAATGAGAGCCTGTCCTGAGGGTTCAGTGGAAGAAGATGAAGGCCTTCCATAGCTGAGGTTTGTAGCTCAAGAACTCCTGTCTCTGAAAATAAGAGATGATATTGGGCTGTGGAACTGCATCCAGGGGGTCTGAATTTACACAGGACTTTGTGCACCTGGGCACAGGCTCTGCCTTGTGCCTCGGCACGGAGCTGGAGAAGCTCTTTGCAAACGTTGTCACTTTCTAAGAAGATGAAGAACGAGTGACCAAAGGCATCATGGATCTGTTGAGGTTGATGACTCCTCCAGGCTTCACCATATTGAGATGACTTACATATATTTTATATGTTATATAAGTAAAATGTTGTTGTGATAAAGAATGACACATAGTCCCCAGGCAAGTGCAAAGGAGAGCCCCTTAATTGCAAAAACCCAACCTTTTAAAGCAGTTAGTCAGTTATCAGTTGACATAATTTTAAGGCACAACAAACATAATTCAACCAACCACCACACACCACGATGTGAACACACGATGATCACGCAGCATGCTTTTCTACCCCTAATTCAGCTGTGTCTCTTTCCCACAGTCCTTTTCTACTTAGCCAAAGTAACAGGCCTGAGCTGTGGTTTTACAAAGGCAACAAGGCCTTCCTTTTATAAGGTTTTACCTATATGCAAAAACATGTGTGTGTATACCTAAGCGTGAGCTCCTCTTAGTGCATTTCCCATATTCCTTGGCATAATTCACATGGGAGTAAACATGTGCTACCGGAGAAATGCCCCGCCAGCAGGTGTAGTGCAGAAGATAATGAATTACTCCTCAGTTTACACAGCAGAAGGTTGGCACAGAGGAGGCTGTTTCTGGAGAGATCTCCTGCTATCTGCCCCTTTCCTCTGTAAACAGCCGAGCTCAACCTTTCCCGTATCTCCATTCAACAACTTCTTCCACAGAGCTCCGCTATCACGGCTGGACAAGGTGGCACACGACTCCAGACTCTTTTATCTTGTCTAAACTCACGTTTGCTGATCCTCACAGGTCCAGCATCCCCGTGGGCTTCAGCTGTTCCTGGCGGGAAGCGGCCGAACCCCGGCCCCGGTTTGGAATATCTGAGCCGTTCTGTGTAGCTCCAGCTGAGCACGTAATTTGTGGAAGGGTTGGGAGCAGAAACGGTTTTTTTCCTTATCCTTACTGATAGACGAGATAAGAGGTGTAATGTTGTCCTGAGAAATGTCAATGGGAAGAGTTTCCTTGACGTTGTAGTAAGTGTGTTGTTTTTGGAAGTCACTGTCCATGGGAAGGGAGGCACCTGCAGTTAATTTTATCTGTTCCTGTGTAAATACAGACCTCCTAACGTTCCCAGCTCGCAGTTCAGAGGGGTCATGGCATTATGTACTGTAATATCTTATTTTATAAATAACACTTTATTTTAGTGCTGATTGTAAAATCTGGGATTTATTTGGCACTTGCTCCTTCCCGAGCTGGTGCTGAGAACTGCAGCCCTTTGTTGTGGCTTACAGCACTTGAGGCGATGCCTCTTGGAAGGGTTGTTCCTTGGTTGTCTCTGGGGAAAAGGGAGGGATGAGTGTTGATAGAGCAGCTGAGCTCTGGGAATAAGTGACATTAAATTTGCTTGAGCATCTTGTGATTATTTCCTGAATTTTGCTTGACCGCTGCGGCCAACGCCGGGCGTTGCCGGCAGGATTTTGGTATCACCGTGTTAACTTCGTATTTTTTGTTCTCTTCTAGTTACTCCATTTATTTTGTAGATTCAGGAAGGGCTGGGGGAGCTGCTGTTGTTTGTCACCAAGGAGATCAAAAGTCCTTGTGCTTTTTACAGTCCACTGGACCTCTCCGACCCTGTCCCTCCCAGGCACGTTTCTGCCACTGTGGTGCCCTGGGAGCCGCGTGTCCAGCGCAGCCCAGGGCTGCTGCTGGTGGGGTTTGGGGTTTAGGTTTCTGCCTCTTTGGCCTCTGTGACATGAAGAAATAACTGAAGAAATAAGCCACAGTGCAGTGGGGTTTGCAGCACGTTGGTTTTCTTGCAGCAACCCTCTGTCCACCCACCCTGCCGTGGGTTTTAGATTTATTTTTTACTTAGTCTTCACCAGACACAGTTTTGCTTAATTTAATAGCTCTTTTTAGCCTTATGATACATTAATGCACTGGGATTAGGTGTTGTCTTGGTGTGTTCAGATCAAATAAACGCTCACAAGAAAACAGATGGTCATGAGTGAAAAAATTAAAAATTGGTTTAGGGATAAAAACTATGTTTATAGGACAAATGGCACATAACAACTTACTGAATTAGAGGTCTTCTTGACCGGAAGAGAATGAGTGAAAGAGCAAAAGCAATCAAGTAAAAAATACTGTGTATGTACAACAGGATTTCATACATCATTTTATAAGGAGTAAGACCCATATGGATTTCCACAGCAGCGATGCTGCTCAATACTTGCAGCAGGAAACAAGCCCAGGCTCTGTAGTACTAAATTAAGATCACATGCTTGCAACACACCGAGGAGTTACTGCCGGGGGCGATCAGTCCTTGCGTTTCCCTTTTTTTTTTTTTTTCCCTTTCCTTGTTGGTTTTGTTTTTGTTTAGAACCACAAGAACCCCTCGCTGCGGAGGTCACTGCCGCGGCTGTACCGTTAGGAAATGAAATTACAGTTCCCTCTGCAGCCGTAACTCAAGCAGGACTCCGCGTGTGGATAAATTTGTGTGTCACAGCTCGCAGCCATTTACAGTGAGAGGGGGATGAAAGCCACGGGGACGTGCGGAGCGCTGCGATCCTGTTTCTGTGGGGCTCCGGCTTTGGGCTCTGCGATCCTGTTTCTGTGGGGCTCCGGCTTTGGGCTCTGCGATCCTGTTTCTGTGGGGCTCTGGCTTTGGGCTCTGCGCGTGTGCCCCTCGTCTAACGTGACACCGGCCCAGCCCTGGCACCGGGGCAGCCGTGCCACGGCCAAAACAAGCCATTCTCAGCCGTGGCAACGCCGGCTTCGTGCCGGCTCCCTGCTGCCTTCCCCTCCCGCTATGAACACCCCGCGCGGATTGAACGCCGAGAAACCCGCGGCAGCCCTTCAGCTGCGTTAAACTGCGTTAAATTGCAGCAAATTGCATTGGGCTGGTGCGGTTTGTGCGTGGTTGGTGGGAGGCCGGGGCTGGCTGGGGAGCTGGCAGGGCTCAGGCTGTTTGCCTTGTGCAGATAGCGGGCGGTCGGGTTGGATGCCTCCCCTGCGCAGGCAGCAAATGCATTGGCTGAGGTTGAGGGCGGTTCTCCTGCCGCAGTTGTTTTGTGTCCTGGACTCCGTTGGATCTGGAGCCTCCTAATTGCCTTGTCTGTAATCAAAACAGAGTTTGTGTAAGCCAGGGGAGAGGAGCTGATGGTGTGAGGGGAGTTTGCTGCTCGCCGCCGGCTCGGCCGCTGGACGCTGGGCACCCGTGGTGGCCGAGGGGACCCATGGTGGCCCAGGCTGCCTCCACTGACCCCCCGTCCACACACCCAGGGCTTGTTACTGCACTCTAAAAAGATCACAACAGATCAGTCCCAAACCCAAGTGGTGCCTGGACAGCACATGTGCAGCATTTTGGTGTTTGTGTGTGTGGTTTAGAATTTGTCCTTAATGAACCGTGTTCCTCTTACCCAACCCAAACCACCACCTGTGTGAACACCCAGTTCAGCTCACCCAGGATGTTGCTATTTAAACCCACCCTGTGGCAGAGAACCCCAAAGGAACAGCAAAACTTATCCTGAGCGGTGTTTTTTCCCTCTTTTTCGGACAATTCACCGTTTCATTAACAGAAAACAAGAAAAAAGACCTAACACCGAAGTTTTTAACAGCTTAATGCTTAATTGACTTGCCTGTTAAACACGGATCTCCTGGTTACCTGTGCTGGCTCGGGAATGTGTTTACAGTATCAGTGTGTTTTGTTTCCACCTGGAGCACGGGGAAGTGGTGAAACACGGGAGCGATCCACGGAGGTGGAAATTCCTTTGCGCTGACTCCGCGGCCGCCTGTCCCCCCCAGCTGGGCCTCAGCAGCACGGAGAAATGTCCGTTTGAATCTCTAATCAGAAAGCTTTGGAAAAGGCATTGTTTCCTCAGTCTTGGGAGCCACGCTAGCAGCGAGTTAAATATTTATTCACCCCTGGAACAACAGGTTTGAACCTCTGGTGTCGCCGCGTTTCTCCCCGGGTTCGGTAACGTCGGGCTCTTTGTCAGCTTTGGGACGGGGTTTTGAACACCCAGTTCCTACAGATCCGCTGAGGAGGTGCTGTGGCTGTGCTGGGCAGCTCTGTCCTGGTGCTGGTGCTGAACCCAGGGCCCTGCAGCAGTTTTTGTGGTGCAGCGTGGTGGCTTCTGCCCTTACCCAGAATAGCTGTTCCTTTGTCTCTCGCTTGGGTTGGTGGAGTTCCCTTTGGACTTTCTGTGAGGAATGGAGAGAGCTGATTTTTTTCCCTGTGCTGAGAGCAGGGGCCCTGCATTGTCCAAAAGTCTCACACAGCCTTAACCAGAGGCTGGGGGCTGTGGGTGTCGTGTCTGAACCTTCCCCGAGCCTCCCCACATTTGCAGACTGTGCCACGCTCCCAAAAGTGCCACCTTAGAGTCACAGAATGCCCTGAGTTGGGAGGAACCCACAAGAATCATTGAGTACAAACACCCCAACAATCCCACCCTGTGCACCCCTGGGAGCGGTGTCCAAACGCTCCTGGAGCTCTGGCAGCCTTGGGGCCGGGACCATTCCTTGGGGAGCCAATGTTTTTATGCAAAAAGGCAAATCTCTGTGGGCCATGGCAATTACTGGGGTCTGCAGACCTCGGTGGAGAAGGGTGATGAGGTGCACAAACCTATTCAGTGTTGACCTGCAGTGAAAGCACAACGTGGCAGTGAAAAACCCAAACAAACCCCGTATTTCTGGCCCATCTGAGTCACACAACCTGGAGTAAAAGTTGTAGGAAGCCGTAGTGAAGATACTCTGGAGAGGTTTTACACAAGTTGAGGTGCTCTCTAAAATGCAGCCTTTGATAATGTCATGACATCTGTTCAGGATCTTGGGTAATGAGGATTTGCACAAAATGGTGATTGACAATTTCTGGTCTTGAGTGCTTAATGGAAAAAGAGCTGTTGCCTTGGGTGCTTTGCTTTCTTCGAGCTGCCTTTGAGACATCAAAAGCTCGCGGAACAGGAAAAAGAGAAACGTTAAGAACGGTTTAAAAATAGTTTAATTGTATCTTCTGAAAACCTTTAGAGTGGAGACTTCGGGCGGTTTCTGCCCTGTGAATACTCGCAGCTGAGTTCAAAATGTGTAAATAAGCACAGGGCTTTGAAGATTAGTTTCCATAACAAATTAAATAAAAATATTGTGTGACAGAATGTTAAGTAGGTGCCATGTGTCACCGGGTGCTTTGCATGAGGGCCGGCTTTTCCCAATTACCTGTCTGCTCCACTGACTCCTTGGAAAACAAATGCTGTCTTTTGGATGCTTTAAACTTTGTAGTTCTTGAGCATGAAAGGGACACGGGAAAACTCCCTTGTGGAGGAAATGCTGGTGAGGAGCACTGGGGATTGTGCTGGCAGCACTCGCCCTGCAGCTCCCACAAACCATTCCTGCATTTCCCTCAGCGCTTTGCTTCCCAGCTGGAAGCTGACCCCGCTCCAGGGAGGAACCAAGCAGTGCAGGATTCCTTGCAGGACATCTCTGTGTCAGGGGAGGTGTGGGAGAAACAGCCCAGGCTTTCCCCCTCCTCGTAAACCTTGATATTCCAGGCTGGAATTAGTAAGTCTGATAGTGTTTTGGACTGAATTCTGGAATTTTCTGTTGCAAGTATTTCTAATAAACGGCAGCCAGGACACCTGTTGCTAGGCTGTGCTCATCTATGGCCTGGTAAGGAATGTATAACCATTTAAAACATCCCTGTGTAACCTGGCTTTTACAACAGGCTTCTCGTTTTATATTTAGTCTAATGCAAGGTGTCTGCAGGT
This sequence comes from Aleadryas rufinucha, assembly GCA_013397815.1. Taxonomy (NCBI): domain Eukaryota; kingdom Metazoa; phylum Chordata; class Aves; order Passeriformes; genus Aleadryas; species Aleadryas rufinucha. Next base: position 86,358 of record VZTH01016133.1, read on the forward strand.
TGCTGCTGTTTGGCTGTTGAATTTCCATCAGGTACTATTTGTGTCAGGTTCACAAAATAAGACCTGTTGCTAGAAAAGGGCAAAAAGTTGATCAGCCTGAAAGGAAATGAATTTGAATGGATTTTTTTGCAATGGATGAGTGGTGCACAGAGAAAACCCCTGCAGTGAAGGACTAACACGGAAGCAGTATGATGTTTGAGATTAAATTGTCCTTGTGGTAGAATTTCACCTTTATCCATTTCATATTTCTTCAAGGCATTGATCAGGCTGGAGCAGACCAGGGGTTGCTCATCTTTACTACCTCATCTGCTGCTGCTTATTCCAAGGATGGCATTAACAGCTTTAGCTCACTTAATTCTGCAATCCCTTAACATGGGGCGGAGGGGGATTTTCTTCCCAACACAGCTGGGGATTGGATCATCCAAACATGTTGTGCTGTGGATCCCACATGCTGCTCCTTTAGCTGGATAAAACCAGACCAAGTTCCCCTGCTGGGCTGCTCAGGTGCCTTGACCAGGAATTGAAGAAAACATTTCACCTCTGGACATCACTGTGTCCAGGACCTCCCAAATAAAGCCCCTCCTGCCTGGACACTGAGTATTGGACAGAAAGCTGGGGAAATTTTGAGGCAGATGGTGTCAATTCAGGATTTATTGCTGTCTCCCTTCAGGGATGCTCAGGCAGGGCATCAGGAGCTGCTCAGCTGCTCCCTCAGACACAACACTCTGGTTTGGTGAGGACAAGGGGATGTCTTGATCTGCATCTTGGCGATTCACAGCTGGATCCCAAAGGCTGTGAGGATAAATCCAGGTCCCTGTCCCCCATCTAAAGCCCTTCCTCCTGCTTCTAAAGCCCTGCTTGGCGTTGGTGTTTGCTCTTGGAGTGCTGGTTTCAGCTCTGTTCTCCTCCCTGATGGGGAGTTCTGTGGCGTGTTCTGGATTACAGAGTTGGATTTAACCAGTTCAGCCTCGTTTGAAGGGCTCAGACTGAGCGTGGAGGTGCTGAGGGGCAGGACTGACCTTCCCCTTGGAGCTTCCCTGGGTTTGTTCATCCTGCCCTCCTCCTCCTCCCCGGGTTACTCACGGTGTTTGCTCCGAGCTGTGCCCGCTTGGTTTCCAGTTCAAAGCCCCAGCCGCTCGTTAAAGGTGTTGTGGGGTGCTAGGTAATGAGTAATTAAAAAGAAAACCATAAAAACCTCAAGCAGTAACACTCATGGAGGTGCCCTTCTTTGTGGACTTGCTGGGAGAGTCACTGAAAAGCTCCTGTTGGTGCCAGGGCTTCCTCCAGGAAAGCAGGGACAGGGTGATAGACAGATGGGAAGCAAATCCTGATAAAGCCCAAGGGTTGTGTAAAAGTGCTGTTGGATGTGTTATTTGCAGTACTGCTGTAGGAAACTTCAGGTTCTTAAACTGAGAAACAAGAATCTTCTGGCTGAAACTGCCTGTGCCAGGCTGGGAAGCTCTTGCTGTGGAGTCTCATCACTCCTGAGCTTCAGAAATAACCTTGGAGTCACCAAGGCTCTCCTGGAGCCTCTTGGTGCCGGACCGAGGGAACAGGAAAACTCAGGTCTCTTCTTTTGAAGATGAGCATTGATGAGTTGTGAGGATGAACGATAACGCTCCTCAAAAACGTTCTTAAAATGTGGAATTTACCCTGAAAGGTGGAGAGGAGGCAGAATTTACACTGACAAGTAGAAATGAGGCAGAATTTACACTGAAAGGTGGAGATGAGGCAGAATTTACACTGACAAGTGGAGATGAGGCAGAATTTACACTGAAAGGTGGAGAGGAGGCAGAATTTACACTGAAAGGCAGAGATGAGGCAGAATTTACCCTGACAAGTGGAGATGAGGCAGAATTTACCCTGACAAGTGGAGATGAGGCAGAATTTACCCTGACAAGTGGAGATGAGGCAGACGCCTGCGCTCCGTGGCTGCCCCTTCGCAGAGGGAGTTCCCAAGGCACGCAGGACCCGGTGTCCCAGCTTGTGAGCTCTCAGGGTCACACGTGGCCAGGCTCTCTGGTGACACTCACCTGCCTTTGGTGTTTCCCCGGCCAGTCTGTCCCCCTGCCTGCAAGTCTCAGGGCTGCACCTCGGACGGGCAGTGCTGCCACAGCGAGTGCCTCGGGGACTGCACGGAGCCCGGCGACCCCGGCAAGTGCGTGGCCTGCCGCAACTTCTACCTGGACGGGAGGTGCGTGGACAGCTGCCCCCCCGGGCACTACCGCTTCGAGGGCTGGCGCTGCGTCACCTTCAGCTTCTGCCAGGAGCTGCACAACAAGTGCAGGAACGCCCGCGAGTCGGGGTGTCACGTCATCCACAACAACGAGTGTGTGCACGAGTGTCCCTCGGGCTACATCATGAACTCCAGCAAGTGAGTACCTGCTCTGCAGGGGACAGAGCTGGGGGGGCTGGGCTGGGCTGGGCTGGGCTGTCCTCGCCCTTGGACACGGGGTGTGGGTGCTGTGGCAAGGCCACGAGAAGATTCCGGCGTTGGAGCGTCTGTGGCGATCACCTGGTCTGCTTTTAATATGATTTACAAACTAATACCTTGCTAATTCAAGCCATTAAAAGCTCTCCCTGCCGTGGGCTGGTGGTTTATGCTTCCCTTGGCTTCCCTTGCTTCCTCTCGAGTTTGGGAAAAGTGGGAAAGGGAGATGGAGAGAGGACAAGGAGGAGCATCCTCCAGCTGGAGGGGTCTCTCTGTAGTGGTGTGGCAGGAGGGAGGTGGGCAGTGGAGAGAGGCTTTAGCAGCCCTGCTTCCCTCCCCTCTGGAGCAGCCCCAGGCCAGGGAGCCGGGCTGGAAAAGCACAACAGGGAGAGGTCACGGCTAATGAAGAGAGCACAGCGTCCTCTGAGTGCTCGTTCTCAGAATATCTGTCCCTCATCCCTGTAATTACTTTCATTGAGCAGGTTCAAGCTGTGCCAGACATAAATGCACAATGTAACAAACAAGTGTAGCACGAATCAAAGCAGGGAACAGCCATTCTGTCTATTCCCAGCGGGTTTTGACAAAGGAATTAAATAATTTATGTTGCTGAGCTGTTTATCACTGCAAACTTGGTTGTTTGTCCCACAACACCATTCTATATTGGGGTGAGTCAGATTTCCTATGAATATTGGTCACTTTGTGCTCGCATGTATTTGCTCCTGCCATAATAATTTCGGGGAATTCACTCTTAACAGGATTTTTTATGCCATTTCCTGTTTTGCTTTTCCAAAGAATGAACAAGCAGCCCCCAAAGTAGCTGTGCTGCTTGTGCAACAGCCCCGTGGCCTCTCCTGTGCTGTTCCAGGCTGCTGCCAGTGGGACCTCACAGCTCTGCTCCCTGCTTTTCCTAGAGCATTTCTTTCTCTGAACTAGCTGGGAACACATTCTTGTGGTGGTGTGACCAGGGCAAGCCATCAGCTCGTACTATTTAAGCAGTATTTCCCCAGAGCACAAAGCACATTCTTGCCTTTTTTAAAGCAACACTGTGTGCAGTCCTCAATCAGAGGATTCCCAGATGAAAGGCCAGCTCTCCACTCATCAATTACATGTTTAGTTAATGATTTTGGGATGAACATCGCGTTTATCTTGAAACCTCTGGGATGGAGAGCACTGGGCAGCACTGTGGCTGGTTTCCTCTTCAGAATAATTCAGGTCACTTCATTTTGCTGTGTAGGAGAAGATGGAGTGATTCACATTTGAAGTGTGGAAATGCCAATTTAAGACAATTTAAATTTATCAGCAGTTATTTTCAAGGCCAGGTTGGATGGGGCTTGGAGCAGCCTGGTCTAGTGGAAGGTGTGGGAAGGGCTTGGAATGGGATGAGCTTTAAGGTCCCTTCCAACCCAAACCATTCCACGATTCTGTGACTCTCCTTGGAGTTCCCGAGCGCTGCTCACTGCAAGCGAATCCCGTGGCGTTGTCGCCACTTCAGACTCATCACTTTTGGGAATTGCTGGGGCCATCCTGCCTCACCCCTGCACCCCTCCCCTCGTGTTCTGCAGCCTGCACTGCACGCCCTGCGCGGGGCCCTGCCCCAAGGTCTGCGACTTCGGCAAGGAGAAGACGATCGACTCGGTGACGTCGGCGCAGGAGCTGCGGGGCTGCACGGTCGTGAACGGCAGCCTGGTCATAAACATCCGGGGAGGAAGTAAGTGGGGCACGGCTGAGGGGTGGGCAGCACGGGCTGGCAGCCAGGGAGCGGGGCACTGCCCTCAGCTGGGGCTCTTCCCTTGGCTGGGACCTCCCTCAGTCTTAGACAGACCCAGAAAAATAAGCACGAAGGCTCTTGACGTGCTCACTTGGCGTTTTTTGGTAATTGATTTTTGTGAGTTGTCGTGAATTAACGTAAAGCAGTTGTTTAATATGTTTGGGCTCCAATGTGGGTGTTTCTCTCTGTGATACCAGAAAACTCTTCCCAATGTTTTCCTCTCCGTAGATAACATAGCAGCTGAGCTGGAAGCGAATCTTGGCTTGATAGAAGAAATCTCAGGTTACCTAAAAATTCGCCGCTCTTATGCCTTGGTTTCTCTTTCTTTTTTTCGGAAACTCCATCTGATCAGAGGAGAGACACTCGAAGCTGGGTGAGTTCTCTCAAAAGCTGCGTTGTTTGAATGCTTTGAAGTACAAGGAGTGCCAGTTCTATCAGGGTGATTTGTATTGGGAAACAATTCCTAAGTTATTTTTAAACGTTCCTCTGCCCGTGGCTTGTGCTCTAACAGGGCAGACAATTTCCATTCATTTTTCCTTGGTGTGGGGATTAGTGCAAGAAGAGTTTTCCATGCATCCCCTTCCAACTCATGTTTTCATTCTTCTGCTTTCAGGAATTATTCCTTTTATGCCTTGGACAACCAGAACCTTCGCCAGCTCTGGGACTGGAGCAAACACAACCTCACTATTGCACGAGGCAAACTCTTCTTCCATTACAATCCCAAGCTGTGCTTGTCAGAAATCCACAAGATGGAAGAGATCTCTGGGACTAAGGGGCGTCAGGAGAGGAATGACATCGCCCTGAAGACCAACGGGGATCAAGCCTCGTGTAAGAGTCTCAGAACACAGCCTTGCTTCCCTTTCCTGTCCCTCTGCCTTGCTCTCCTCATGCTGCTCTTTCTCCCAGCCCAGCCCATGGTGTTTTTCCATGGCCTGTCCTTGTCCCTTCGGTCAAGCAGCAGATGTGCCCCTTGCCTGTGCACTCAGTGCCACTGTCACTGTGCCACGAGTAAAAGTCCCCACAGGATCTCCCTCTGGCAGCCTTGGTCCCACAAAACCCTGGCAGGTTTTTGGGGCTGGGAGTGTATTTATCGTGTCTTTTGGAAGAGTTTAGCACAACATAACCTCGGCCCAGGCTGGGACTTTGTGTTACTGCTGAGTACCTGATTAATAGTCATAATCTGCTTTTCCCATGTCATGAGGCGACGGTGCGCACACGGAATAAACACGGGAGGAACGGGATTTCCACCCATCCCTGCGGCCTCGTGAGGCAATTGCCATGACAACAGTCAGAGAAAATTTCCCAACAATTTTTGCAATGCCCCTCTGAGGCTTTTCACCTAACAGCTTTCTTCAGGAACAACGATCAGACAGTGCCTGTGTCAGCAAGCAGCACGGGGTTGGCTTCACGCTGTCACTGAAGTCGTGCTGCTGAAGATGGAGTTCTGCAGGCACTTATTTAGGCAGCAGTACTGCAATAAATGCAGTCCCTCTGCACCCCCAGCCCTGCTGTTTGTTCCCTTGCTGTGCCACACAGTCCCCTTTCCCTGTTTGTACCAGGGCTGTGTGGTGAACCGGACTGTGGAAGCGATCAGGGGCAGGAAACACCCAGCTTTGTTCTGAGCTGGTGACATCTCTCTGCTCTCATTCATTGCTCAGCCCCACAGAGATTCACCTGCACACAGGAACAGGAGCATGTGCAGGTGGACATGGGCCCCTTGCAACCCAGGATATTCTGTGAAGGACAGATGGCGTGGGGACAGAGGCACTGACCCATCCATGCGGTGTTCCAGCAGTTGTGCTGCGGTCCTGGGAGATGCTCAGGCAGGAATTGCCACCAGAAAGTTCAGCATTAACTGAACTGGGATTTCAGATGCTGGCTCACAGCCTGCAGGGCAGCTTGGGTCATCCTGTGGCTTCACTGTCCCTCTGCTTTTGGGGACAGCGCTGCCAGAAGAGCCCAAGGTCCTTTCCCACCCAAAACACTCCGTGATTCTGTGATCCCCCAGTCCTGCCCTCGTTGCCCTGCTGTAGCTGTTTGTGAACAGACCTAAAAAGTGAAGATCTTTCAGTTGACTCAGTTTCCTGGTCTGGTTTCCCACATATCAACACTTGCAGCCAGGCCAGCACAGTGGGAGAAGGGAATGCAATGGCTGTGACCTAAAAACTGGCGGGACCGGTGAAAAACACACACGGAGCCTCTGGGGCACCACAGCTCCAGCCTGGGCAGAGGGAAGGAGCACAAGGAATCAGCTGTCTGTAAAGTTCATCTCCTCCCATGAGACACTGAAAAGCTCTTCCCACATTGGGGATGAACCTGGATTTGGGCAGGTCCAGCTCTGCCTGTGGCTGTGAGCAGCTCCTGGGCTGGTGTTTGGTGGGAAGGCAGCTGGAGGAGACAGTTGCATTTCTCTTTGCCAGCTCTACCCCCACCCTGCTGAGCTGGTGTCTGTGCCACCCCCACCTCAAACCACAGCTTGCCAGGGTGTTTGGCTTTTTGTTTGCTTTTACATTTCAAGCCCAGCTTTCACATTGGCAGCATCCTGTTTACTAAAAAAAAAATAGAAAGGGGAAAAAAAAAAGCCCTTGTTTGTTCTGGATGTGGTGCCAGTGAAATGAATGTTCTTCCTCCTGTTGCAGCCACTGCAGGAATAGCAAATTCAGTCAGAGCCACTTGGGCTGGGGGCACAAAACATATTGTACCATGTCCCTTGAGCTCCATCCTGCTGCAAACACCCTCCTGTTTGCTGAGGGACCACATTTTACTCCTGGGCAGGGTTGGGAATTCTTCTGCTTCATTTTTGTGGCCTGTTGCCTTCTCTGCAAACCATATTGCTGGGTTCAGCTGTGCAGATCATCATAAACTGTGAAATACATAGCCTTTAGATTTCCCACTTTTTAGAATTTAGTTCAGCTCTTCTACAGAGTCATTTTCATGAAATCATAGAAAAATTTAACCTTAGGAGGGCATCGATTCCAACCCCTGATACGAGGTAGTAAGATAAGGTTTTACTGGGCAACTCTTCTCAGTGCCAACATTCTCACATTTATCTTAAACTTCTAAGATAACTGAAACCAAAAACCTTCATTTTTTTTAGCATTAATAAAACTATTGTCATTTCTCACTTGTTCCAGGTGAAAACGAACTGCTGAAATTCTCTTCCATTAGAACTTCTCATGACAAGATCCTGCTGAAGTGGGAGCCCTACTGGCCCCCAGATTTCCGTGACCTCCTGGGGTTTATGCTGTTCTACAAAGAGGCGTAAGTGACCCCCCTCAGGGCCCAGAGAAATGGCCTTGTTGGGCTGCCACGAGCAGCTGCTGCCCTTGAAAGGTGGATGTTAAACCTGCTGGATGTTTTTGCTGTAGGCAAAGCTGTTCAGTCTCTGATTTTGTGGCTCCTACACTTAAGTTTCCAGTGATTCCCTTCTATAAAAGTATTCACTAAGATCCCTGACTTGTGCACAGTCACAATTCCTCACATAAGAACAATCCAAACTTTGGTTACTCCTGCTGTTCCAGACACACATACTCAAACCATGGAGTTCCTCATCTCCCCACTATCTCCATGGGATGCTGAGGGTTTTATCCCCTTTGAGGTGGGAAAGATTCTTTTAGAATCAAGGTAACCAAGCTGATTTTCATAAAGCTGGCAATAATCTGTCTGGATTTACTTGTTGGGGTCATGTGTGGCACAGGACCTGCTCTGTGATGCTGTCAGAGGCCCAGGTAACAAAGGTCCCAGTGCCTCCATTTCAGAATAAATACAATGAGATAATTTTACTTTCTCTGAAGGTAAGGGGAGATAACTTTCAGTGGTGTCTTTAGAAATGTTTTTAAGAGCCTGAGTGAGGATTCTGTTAATTGGAGCCTTCTCTTTCACAAAGTCCCTACCAGAACGTGACGGAGTTCGATGGCCAGGACGCCTGTGGCTCCAACAGCTGGACAGTTGTGGATGTTGACCCCCCACCACGCTCAAACGAGCCCAAAGCCCAGGCCCAGCCAGGGTGGCTCCTGAGGGGCCTGAAGCCCTGGACACAATATGCTGTGTTTGTGAAAACCCTGGTCACCTTCTCCGACGAGCGGCGGACGTACGGCGCCAAGAGCGAGATCATCTACGTGCAGACCAACGCCACGGGTCAGTGCAGCACACTCCTGGGGTAAAAACAGCCCTAAAGAATTCTGCCTGGGGGTTGTGGTAGTCCCATGTCCAGAAAACTTTCCACTGCCCTGCTTTGGTAGGAAGGAATTCCTAAACCAGTGGTGTGATTCCAGATGGTGCCGATGGGCACCTCTTCCATCCAGTTTGTGTGGATAGAATCACTGGAGGAGACCTCCAGGGTCATCCAGCCCGGCCTGGAGGAGCCTGCTGGGTGCCAGGGAATGCCTGATTCCCACAGGAATGGAGATTTGCCTGTGCTGGTCCCTGCTGAGCCGGGCTGTGGCAGGGCAGTGCCGTGACCTCTGCCTCTCCCCACGCAGTTCCGTCGGTCCCGTTGGATCCCATCTCCGTTTCCAACTCTTCGTCCCAAATCATCCTCAAGTGGAAGCCGCCCTCGGAGCCCAACGGGAACATCACACACTACCTGGTGTACTGGCAGCAGCAGGCAGAGGACAGTGAGCTCTATGAACTCGATTACTGCCTGAAAGGTGAGCGGGTGCTTCTCCCTCCGCGCCTTCCCTTCGGTCTCTCCCAGGACTGCCTGGAGTCTGTGCCTTGGAGGTGCTCTGGGGGCCCAGTTCTGCTGGATTCAGGGCTGTTCTAGAAACAGCTCTGTCCCTCCCTGCTCTGTTACATTAGGTGCTAATGCCAAGGTATGTGCAGAAGGTCTAAAAACATTTTTTACAAAGTTATCACACGTTTTTTTCTTTTGGGGATCTCCCTTCTGCCCTTGTTCCTTTTAAACTGAGTTACAAGTTTAATAGCAGCAATGGAGATGGTAATGTTAAAAATTTCAGTGCTGCTGGAGCTCAGGGCCAAGTTAATTTTTGAAGGGAGCTGGTGCCTGGTTTGGAGTTCCTTGAGAACACAGAATTTCTCTGAGGGCTTCCAAAATCTCACCTGCTGCTCTGTCACCTGAACTGGGATAAAGCAGCATCCAAGCTCCATTTCAAAAATAGCATTTTTGAATCAAAAGCCTGTGAGCAAAGAGGGAACTGCTCAGCCCTGGATGTGAAATATGGGATGCCCAAATATGCCATGAATCCTGTGTACACTGGTTTGGGATCTTTGTAGGATCAAACATCTTCAGCCAAGTCAGGCACAAGTGACACTAAAACTGTTCTGTCCCCAGGATTAAAGCTGCCCTCAAGGACGTGGTCTCCTCCTTTTGAATCCGAAGACCCCCAGAAGTACAATCAGAGTGAAGCTGAGGATGTCAGTGGGGAATGTTGTTCCTGTCCTAAAACAGACTCCCAGATCCAGAAGGAGCTGGAGGAGTCTGCTTTCCGCAAGACCTTCGAGAATTATCTCCACAACGAGGTTTTTGTGCCCAGGTGAGAACATCAAACAGGGCTGTCCAGGGGTCAGGAGGAGGGAAATGTAATTGAGGATTAAATAAAAATACCAGGTTGGACACAGCCACGTTGCCAGGCTTCCATGAGCCTGTCCAGTCCAGCTGGATTTGGGTGTTGGGATGGGGAGAGCTGAGCACCTACCACGGATGTTCCTGCAGATGGGGAAGATCCTGCTTTCATTTCCTGTCCCTGAATTCTCCTCAGATCAGGAATAAAGTGAGAATCCTTAACAAACAGCCTGCAGCTCGTCTGGCATCAGATGATGCCAAAAATAGCGATTTTTTATTCCTGTCTTGAAATTTTGTGGTCAAGTTTTTCATTGAGTTGAAAAGAAAGGAGGAGGGCAGTTTCCCAGGCCACAGCCTCGTCCTTCAGTGTGGTATTTGTGGTCTTCCTTCACTTAGTGTGGGAAATACCTCCAATGCCATGAGGAATGTGAGTGCCGTGGGTGGTGAATGTCCTGTTTGGAGTGGCACACTCGGTGTCACATTAAGTGGTGTTGAATGTCTTCACACTTCATCTGCAGCTTGGGGAGGAAGTGCTGGGGAGCAGGGTAGAATCTGTGGTGATTTACCCTCTTCCCTGTCACACATTTTGTGCTCTAAATTTATTCTCTGCTTGCTGCCCTCAGCCAGCAAACCTGAATTTGCAGCTGCCTGACAAAAGCTGGGTCACTGCACTGAGCATTTTCCCTGCTCAGAGCATCCCTGGTGTTCCCAGCTCTGGTGCCTGCAGTCCTCACCTGGAAGCTTGGGCAGAGCCCCTCCTTCTGCTGTTCCCTGGCTGTTGGTGCCCATCAGGATAAGCTCCAGTGTGCCAGAGGATGCCAGGACATGACATATTCCAAAGCAGAGGAGAACCAAGCCATGTGCAAAAGCCAAACTCCTCCTGGTGTAGGCAGACAATTCTGACAGTCTGATTTCTTTTATTTTTCCTTTTTTTCCCCTCCAATTTTACTGTGCAGCCAGCCCAGGATGCTTCTCAGGCCATTTTCTGGGGTATGTACTTTAGGAAGAAACCAATCACCAGGATGTGCCACCTTGTCAGCCTCCTGAGGAAGAAATCCCCACATCCCATGGCCAAGTAATCCTTTAAAACCAGCCAGGGGTAAAGAGACCTCCCTGCTGCCACGTGCCCTGCTCCCCTTCCCTGGCAGACTCCAGGCTGTTGCCACATAAATCAGAATTCTTTTTCCTGTGGATACTGTGCTGTCACGGGCTCACAGAGCCTGGCAGAGAGCAGGGAGTGTGGTTTACTTCAGGTGCTTTTTTTGTGGCTCCTGAGGGTTCAGTGACCTCTCCCGAGGTGCTGTGTGGCCTCTCCTGGGGAGAAGGAACTTGCCAATCACGGGAGGAATGCCAGGGATGAGGCCAGCAGGGAGCACGAGGTGCCAGGGGAGCAGAATCACAGCAGTTTCTCCCTGATGTCTCCTTGTTTTCCATGTGCCATTTCTCCCCTCCTGCCCTGCTCCCAGCGATCTGATCCCTGGGCAGGATCCAGCCTTAGGCCAGGGCTGATCTCACCCCTCTGGAAGTCACAGTTCCTTCCCCCTGGGCACAGTGATTACCCACTCCAGGAGCCGCTGTCACAACTCCTGGGGGTCAGTTTGCTCTGGCACTGGCAAAAAAGCCAAACTGGAAATTCAGGAATGTTCCTCTGTGCAGGCAGAGCTGGCAGGGTCTTCACAGCAGGTCCCCTTTGGAGCTGAACAAAGTGGCCATCAGAGGCTGATGCTTTGTTTCTTCTGTCCTGTGATGTTTGCTCTCATTCTGGAGGAGTTTGGCACAGGTTGGAGCTCAGGGGTGGTTACAGCCTGGCACAGGCTGCCCAGGGACGTGTGGGGTCTCCATCCCTGGAGATGGTCCTGAGCCACCTGTGCCAGCTGGCCCTGCCTTGGGCTCGGGTGAGACAATCCCAGAGGTGCCTTCCAGCCTCACCCCTCCATGATTCTGTGGAAAACAGGGAAAGATTTCAAAAAAAGCCCTGAGAGGCAGAGGGGAACTCTGGCTGCTGTTGAGGCTGTCATTCCATGTGTTCCCTCCGTCACCACTGCAGCAAGAGCAGGAGCAGGAGCAGTCCCTGCTCTCTGTGCTCTCTGTCACACACATTTGGGCCATTCCCAGTATTATGGGGGAGCAACATCTGAGGAATGACTCACATTCAATGTAATTGTTTTCCCCTGCCTTTCCCAGTTCAGGTAATTGTACAGACAAATCTGAAACGCTTTTGCCAGCCCAGCTGACCTGGGGTAGTTTCAGGTGGGTGGAAAAGCGGGAGGGGAGGTACCAAAGGCATTTTTGGAATCCCCCCAGCACAGGCCATTCTGTGTGTGCTGAGGTGTCACTCCCAGCCCCCTCACACCCCCTGGGCATCTGTGAGAGCAGGAGGAGCCTGGAGCTGAGGGTTTCACAGGGAACTCCCTGGAGCTGCTGAGATGGCCCCAAATTGCACTGGAACAACCCTGAGAAGAATCAGATGTTTGAAAATACAGAGAATTTGGCAAGAAAATTGCTGCAAATCCAGGATAATAAATATGGGAAAATTGGGGATTTACAGCTTCAAAAGCTTTTCTTAACTTTCTGTGATTTGAGAAGGAAGGAATTCTTGTGTTTTACCCTGTGTTGCATCAGTGGTCAAATTACTGTTTTACTTGTGAAAAACAAAATTCCCTTGAACACGAGGATCAGTTGAACTCACACTCGATAAACAGAGGGTGCAGCTTTGCTTTTATGCAAACCAGGTTCTGTTTGACCATAAGGAATCCTTCCCAAGGAGGAGGTGGCATGACCCAGATCTGGGTCCCTGACCTCTGCCCATCCCAAGGGGACACTGCTCACAACACCACACAGGCTGAGGGGACAGCAGCTCCTAAAGGAGTTAATTAGTAATTAAGAAAGAGAAAACTTAAAACTGGAATGTGCTTGCTGAACCTGCCATTTGCCATCCTGTTTTGTCATCAGGTGGATGAATATTCTGTAGGAAGGAATTGTTCCCTGGGAGGGGGGGGAGGCCCTGGCACAGGGTGCCCAGCGCAGCTGTGGCTGCCCCTGGATCCCTGGCAGTGTCCAAGGCCAGGCTGGACGGGGCTTGGAGCAGCCTGGGACAGTGGAAGGTGTCCCTGCCATGGCAGGGGTGGCACTGGATGGGCTCTAAGTTCCCTCCCAGCCCAAACCATTCTGTGATGATGATTCCATGAACATTTGTGTTGTGTTGTGTTTTGTGTGCAGCCCAGTGTTCAAATTGAGGACATCTCAGACTCTGCTTTCTGGCTGGTGCCTTTTGCTGTAGGAGGAGAAACAGCACCAGGGAAGGCAGAGGGAAGCAGGGAAGGTGGCAGAGGCCTGTCAGAGCAGTCCCTGTTGGGGCTGGGGCTGCTCATGGCCTGCTGGTCAGAGGTGGCAGTGGAAAGTTCAGTTCAGTAGCAAAGATTTGCTTCAACAGCTCGTTACATTTTTAGAGCCTGGAGATGCATCAAGTGTGGGTTCAGTTCAGGTCACTCTTTGTACCCTTTAATAGCTGCACACACATGCACACACACACAAAAAGATCATCACCCCCTTAAAATACATGGTCTGGATTTCAACTGGCATTAATTCCTTTTGTGTAACTGAATACAGTTACTGATTCACCACCTTGGTTAGTTCCTGACCTGGAATTCCCCGTGGCAAATGTGTGGCAGGACACAAGAGTGTTAGATTGAGCACTTTTGGTTTGGTACTGATCCCTTCTTCTTTTTTTTTTTTTTTTTGCCAATAAAATGAAATTTTTGAATGGTTCTTAATTCTGTTTAAAGTATTCTTTTATTTGCTGACAAAACCTGACATTAAAGCTGGCTGGTGACACTCAGGTGCAGACAGGGAACATGACAGGGTCACACTGCAGGTGCTGCTTTTACAAGTGAAAAGATTGGATTTTCAGACTGAAATGCAGTAACTTGAGGAGCAACATTTGGTTAACAAAAGCACACAATGAATATGTAATGGAATAATGAGTTTTAAATGCGTGCCTTGAAAAGGACTTAATAGATTTGATCTCTTGGGAAGAGGTTAAAATGCTTTGTGTATCCATCGAGGTTCAGCCTTGGGGGTGAGAGTGGCAAATGTATTCCAGAGAGCTGGGAGAGTGGCTTTATGGTTTAGAAGTGCAAGTCAGTGACACTTGGGATATGTGGCACATCTGAGGTCACCGAGTCGGGGCCGTGGCGTGACCTCGTTTGCTCGGAGCTGCAACTCCAAAGCATTGCAACCCTGCCCGAGGCATCCGTGAGGCAACCTGGTAAAGTTAGACTCAGCTGAGAGATCCAGGGGAACTTGAATTCTCGAGCAAATACCTGAGGCTTGGATTGGTTTATTTTTATTTTACCTCCCTGTATGCAGTTGTGCGGGGAGGAGAGTCGGGGGGATAGAGGATTTTATAAAGACACATTGCTTGGTTAAAAAAAAATAAATCCTGAATCTCTTTGTTGCATTGCAAATATCAGGCTTCAGTTTGAGTTTTCAGTGGCCCTCTGAGCTCTCCCATTTTAACTCTTCCTTTCCAGCTGGATGTGTTGGCAATGACTGTAGCAAATAACGTGGTGACCCGTGTTGTTTAACAGGCCATCAAGAAAACGAAGAGACCTCGGCTCCGTGGCAAACTCCACCGTGGTGTTACCCACCATCTCCTCCTCCCCCAACAATTCAGCAGCTGAGGGTGCAGAGGAGCAGAAGCCTTTTGAGAAGGTGCTGTCGAAGGAGTCGCTGGTGATCTCAGGGCTGCGGCACTTCACCGGGTACCGCATCGAGCTGCACGCCTGCAACCACGATGCCCAGGAGTCCCGCTGCAGCGTGGCAGCTTATGTCAGTGCCAGGACCATGCCAGAAGGTGATTCTCCCCCTGAGCCCTGCTGTGGCTTGGTGGCTGTTCCCAAAATGCTGCTTTTCCCATGGGAGCCAGCTGCAGTGCGTGAGACTGGGGCTGTCCTTACATCCCGGTGGGAAAGGAGCATGGATGAGCTATTGGCAGGTGTGAATTTTGCCCAGAGACATGAAACTAAACCTAATCTTGAACTTGGTTCTAGCTAAGGCTGATGACATCGTTGGCCCAGTTTCCCATGAGCTGGTGGAGAAGAACACGGTGCATTTGAAGTGGCAGGAGCCAAAGGAGCCCAACGGCCTCATCGTGCTCTACGAGGTGAACTACGGGCGGCTCGGGGAGACAGAGGTGAGAGGTTCTGCTTTCCCTGCACCTTTGGGGAAGTGGCTCCCCCTGGGAGCCCAGGGCTCTTTAGGATTTCTCTAGTCAGGTTCTCTAGTAATTTCTCTAGTCAGGTGAGGGAGCCAACAGGGTGCAGAATTTCACTGGTGGATTTGTCTCCTCTGGCAGCCTGGGGTGACATCAGGAAATAATCTCCCTCTGTGGTGCCCAGCAAGTTTAGCTGATCTGCCAACTTTCTGCATGGAGCATTTTTAGAAATGTTATTTCACAGAAGGACAGAAACCCCATATTGATGTGTCTCAGATGAAAAGCCTTAAGTTGCACCAGGGAGGTCCAGGTTAGATCAGAAAAAAAAATCCCCTGCAGGAGAGCTCAGGCACTGGAATAAGTTGCTCAGTGAGGTGGTGGAGTCACCATCTCTGGAAGTGTTAAAGAGGTGTCTGAATGTGGCCCTTGGGGACATGTTTTAGGGCTGATGATGGTGCTGGGTTGATGGTGGGACTTGATGACCTTGAAGGTCTCTTCCAACCTTGATGTTTCTGTGATTCTGTGAAATTTAAGTTGCTTAGAGGAATTAAGAAGGTGTTGATCAGCCCACGAGGTCTTGGGGACAGGGCTGGTGTCAGTGCCATGGGGACAGAGCTGGTGTCAGTGCCACAGGGACAGGGCTGGTGTCACTGCCACAGGGACAGTGGCACTCACCAGTGCAGGCCCAGTGTCAGGGCTGAGGACTGGGGCAGCACATGGCACTTGCTCTCTGTAACCTGACCTAGTGCCCTGCAAAACACAAATCCAGCACAAACCACTAACCTGGAGCAGACTGAGAGCCTTTGGGTGTGTGTTTGGCAGCTGGGGAGGTGCTGCAGGAGCCCAGGGAGCTGTCAAGGAGCTCTCAGGGAGCTCTGGGTGCTGCAGGAGCCCCAGGGAGCCGTCAGGGAGCTGTCAGGGAGCTCTGGGTGCTGCAGGAGCCCCAGGGAGCTCTCAGGGAGCTCTCAGGGAGCTCTTGGTGCTGCAGGAGTCCCAGGGAGGAACTCTGAGGGAGCTCTGGGTGCTGCAGGAGCCCCGGGGAGCCGTCAGGGAGCTGTCAGGGAGCTCTGGGTGCTGCAGGAGCCCCAGGGAGCTCTCAGGGAGCTCTCAGGGAGCTCTTGGTGCTGCAGGAGTCCCAGGGAGGAACTCTGAGGGAGCCCTGGGTGCTGCAGGAGCCCCAGGGAGCTGTCAAGGAGCTCTCAGGGAGCTCTGGGTGCTGCAGGAGTCCCAGGGAGGAACTCTGAGGGAGCTCTGGGTGCTGCAGGAGCCCCGGGGAGCTCTCATGGAGCCCTGGGTGCTGCAGGATGACCCTGCCACAGCCCCTGTCCCCACAGGAAGCCCATTTCTGCGTGTCCCGCAAGCACTTTGCCAGCGAGAGCGGCTGCAAGCTGCGGGGGCTGCAGCCTGGGAACTACAGCGTGCGGATCCGGGCCACCTCCCTGGCTGGAAACGGCTCCTGGACAGAACCCACTTATTTTTACGTGGCTGATTATTGTGAGTTCATATTATTTTCGACATTTAATCCCTGAAAGAAACTCGGGTCATTTCTGGAGGATGGGGTGTAGCAAGCAGTGCACAGAGAGCCACAGGGAGTCATTAAATATTTACCAAATACATCTGTTGTCAAGAACCCGAAATTACTTGGAAACACATGGCTTTTCTTTATTAGTTCTCATTCTGACCAGCCTCACATTTTGTATCTGAACTAGCCTCTAGTTTTGTATTTGTTCCAATTTATTGAAGGGGGAGATTTTATTGAGGAAAAGAATTTGTATTTTGGACCAGTATAATACCTCCAACTCTCTCTTTCTCTCCTAGTGAATGCTCAGCCAAATATTGCTGTTATCATTGTTCCAATTATTTTTGCCATAATAATTGCTGGAATTATTGGAGCTGCTTATGTGCTTGTGAAAAAGAGGTGAGTGCAATTTTATCTTGTTTTCACCAGAAACACCAAAACTTACATCCAAAAGTTTCGTTGCTTTGTTGGGAGTCAGTTTTTGTTTAGTTTCTGATTTCCATAGTGATTGCAGCATCAATTTAAGTGTAGGAAATAGTTTGTGCCTTATGGGGACAGTTTATTTGCTGCATGCTTCGGGGATCAATCAAACTGCCCTCACCTCGAGGGTGTCAAAAGCTGCAGAGTGCTGAGGAATTTGTGTCTCTTCCAGACAAACCGAAGGACCAACGGGACCCCTGTACGCATCCTCCAACCCTGAGTACATCAGTGCCAGTGATGGTGAGAGCAACCAGGGCTTATTTCTTGTGTAATCATCCGGTCAATGCAGCAGGATGGGCTTGGAATTGTCTTTTTGGGGGGGTTTTTTTGTGGGATTCATCCCCAGGGTGCCCTGTGGCAGCGCTGACCAAGGCTGCTGCAGGAGCATCTTCCGAAAGACGCTCGCTCGGCTCAGAGCCGTTCCCCTCTGCCCAACAGTTTATGTCCCTGACGAGTGGGAGGTGCCACGGGACAAGATCACCCTCCTGAGAGAGCTGGGCCAGGGCTCCTTCGGGATGGTGTACGAGGGCATCGCCAAGGACATCGTGAAGGGAGAGCCCGAGACGCGCGTGGCCGTGAAGACGGTGAACGAGTCGGCCAGCCTGCGCGAGCGCATCGAGTTCCTCAACGAGGCCTCCGTGATGAAAGGCTTCAGCTGCCATCATGTGGTAAGTGCTGGGTGCCTCAGCACACAGCTCAGCTCTCTAGTGCCTTCAGAGCCCGACCCCCAGCTCGCCAGAGCAGCAGAGGCAGCCAATCCATCAGAGCTGGGACCTTTCCCTGCTGGATTCCACAGAACCCCTTCTGCCCAAGTCGCTTCATTCCTGCTCTTTCTAAACCTCTCAGCCTGACAAGGCCTTGGGGGGCTGTTCTCAGCTCTGTTTCAGGGGGTGTTGGCTTTGCCCAGTCTGTTTGGACACAGCCTGGAGGGAATTTCTCACTCATTTCCCAGGTTCGCCTCCTCGGAGTGGTCTCCAAGGGACAACCTACGCTGGTGGTCATGGAGCTGATGGCCCACGGGGATCTGAAAAGTTACCTCCGCTCTCTGAGACCTGAAGCTGAGGTAAGGACAGGAGAGAGGGAGTCTGTTGTGGCACAGAGTGACTTATTTGGGTTTAATACTTCTTTATTTAATGGCTTTTAGCTGAAAGAGGGTAGATTTGATTTGATACGGGGAAGAAATTCTCGGCTGTGAGGGTGGGGAGGGCCTGGCACAGGGTGCCCAGAGAACCTAGAAGTGTCCAAGGCCGGGTTGGAAGGGGGTTAGAACTGGATGATCTTTAAGGTCACTTCTAACCCAGACCATTCTGTGACCCTGTGATTTTTCACTGCAGAATAACCCCGGCCGGCCGCCCCCGACGCTGAGGGAGATGATCCAGATGGCCGCGGAGATCGCCGACGGCATGGCCTACCTGAACGCCAAGAAGTTCGTGCACAGGGACCTGGCGGCTCGGAACTGCATGGTGGCAGAGGACTTCACTGTGAAAATCGGGGGTAGGCACTGCTGGATCAGAAAATGATCCCTAAAATGATCCCTGGGCCCCTCCAGCCCAGACCATTCTGTGATCAGAGATGGTTCTGTGCATCGTGTTTGTTGTAAAGGCAAGCTGAGGAAACCGATGTGTCAAACACAGGTGGTTCTCACTGTCTGCCTTTGGGACATTGCAGCACTTCCCTCTGCTTCTTCCCTGTGACAGAATTGGATGGACTTCAGTATGAGCAACATCTCCTGTAGAACCAGAGCAGCTTTTCTCACCTTTTCTATTCCCAAACCTCTGTCCTAAAAGTTTGTTGCTTTTCCAGCCTAAACTACCTGGGTTTGTCTCACTGGTCTTTGCTTGCATGAGAATTATGACAAAGAAGGTGTTGGGTACAACAAACCCAGTGCAGATAATCCTGTCACTGGGTCAGGTGGCTTTTAAAAGTAATTTAACCCAGTTTTTAACCCAAACTCTTTTAGAAACAAGTAAATACAACATTTAAAAATAACCTGAAACCCCACAGTGTGGTGATTTTTCAGAACTCTCTGGAGTTAAGGCCAGGTCAGTGGGATTTTAGGCAAAGGGAGCTTTGTTTTACTTACAAGGGATGAATAAAACAATGTTTAGAATAGAAGCTGTCACCAAAAAATTTAACTCTGGAGTCTCTGTTGTGGCTCTGTAGAAAAAATGCAGGAAAAGGGAAATGTTTTGAACGTTAATCATGAGGTGACAGATGACTGCAGGCTGGGCTTTGGCAGTGAGGGGAAGGCAACATCCATCTGGAGATGTTGCACAGGAAAAGCAGGGTGGAGGGAGAGGCTTTTAACACATCCCAATTGCTTCTCTCAGACTTTGGGATGACCAGGGACATCTACGAGACCGATTATTACCGCAAGGGAGGCAAAGGGCTGCTGCCCGTGCGCTGGATGGCCCCGGAGTCGCTCAAGGATGGGGTGTTCACCACGTACTCCGACGTGTGGTAAGTTGTCCTCTGCAATCCCAGATGGATTCCAGCTCAGGAGCCCCTTGTTTTAGCACACATAGTTTAAAGTGACTTGTTCAGAGCACAGACAAAACAAAGCCGTTGTTTTGAAACACTTCCATAAAAATATCGTGGTGTTCTTTTGAAGTGTGTGCTTTCCAAAATAACTCTGTCACTGGGAGGGCTCCAGGATGTTTTGTTCTCACCAGGAGTCTTCTCTCTCCCTTAGGTCATTTGGTGTTGTCCTTTGGGAAATAAGCAGCTTGGCAGAGCAGCCGTACCAGGGACTCTCCAACGAACAGGTGCTAAAGTTTGTCATGGATGGAGGATACCTGGATCAGCCGGACAACTGCCCCGAGAGGCTGTAAGTGGGGAAGCAGGGACAGCCAGCCGAGCTGCACTCCTTGCCTGAAGTGTGGCCAACAGAGATGGCCTGGCCTGTGGCACCTCTTAACCCCTCCTCGACTGGGGAGGAGCAAAACAGACTTTAGTGAGGCACCTTCCACAGGAATTCCACCAAAGCATCCTTAGTGACCCAGGGAAGGGGCTGCCCAGGGAGGTTTGGAGTCCCCATCCTGGAGGTGTCCAGGGAATGACTGGACATGGCACTGAGTGCTCTGAGCTGGGGACAAGGTGGGGATTGGTCAAAGGTTGGACTCAGTGATCTTGGGAGGTCTTTTACAACCTCAGTGATGCTGGGATTCTGTGAGGAGTCACCCTGGAGCAGTTGTGAGGGAAAGCAGCTCTGGCTGGAAAAGGGAGCACAGATGGTAACTCTCTGGTTCTGGTAGCCTCTTCCCCCAGCTGCTTCTGGCCAAAACAGCACTTCCAGAGTCATAAAATAAACATGTTTTGTGAGTATCCCTATGAAAAAAGCCTGCTGTGCTGGACATTTGTCTGATGGCCAGTTACAAACTCCAGTTTGAAACTCTATTTGTATTTGTAAGTTCTTTCTCCATGGTGTCTGATAACATGTGACCTCTTGCTGCAGCCTTTCTTTTGGGTGGGATGTTTACAGGACCTCTGTCCTCTGCCCAGCCTCCCATTTTCCTTGAAGTTTTGGGAGCTTTGTTATCTTGCAGGCTGAGTTAAAATTAAAAGGGAATTAATTAAAAAATGATGACCTGGCTGTAAGTGCATGTGCACACACTCACACACACACACACAGAGTCTGTGAACCACAGCCCTGTTTCCTTCAGCAGCCAAGTTAATAACAATTGAAGGAATTGGAAGGAATTTTTCATCTAGACAGAAATAGAGAAAAAGGAGTGTCAGGATCTACAGGCAGATGTGGAGGCTGGAAAGAGAGCAACCAACCTGGGGTGTCAGAGGCGTAGTGCGGGTGGGGGTGGGTCTGCCGTGGGTGCCAGCCTTGGTCTGCAGGTGGAATTGTTCCTCCTGCCCCTGACTGTGCTCTGTCCTGCTGCAGGCACAGCCTGATGCAGATGTGCTGGCAGTACAACCCGAAGATGCGCCCCACCTTCATCGAGATCATCGAGATGCTGAAGGAGGACTTGCACCCCAGCTTCCACGAGGTCTCCTTCTTCTACAGCGAGGAGAACAAACCTCTGGAGACGGAGGAGTACGAGATGGACTTCGAGAACATGGAGAGCATTCCCCTCGACCCCTCCTCGTACTCCCAGAGGGACAAAGCGCTGGGGAGGGACAATGGACCCTCCATGGCCCTCAAGGGGAACTACGAGGAGCACATCCCTTACACTCACATGAACGGTGGCAAGAAAAACGGGCGGATTCTCTCCATGCCCAGGTCAAGTCCTTCCTAACACTTCCTGTTTGGCCCAAGGGTTGTGTCTGCTTTTTTCCCCCCTCCACAAATCTCAGGACTCTTGTTATTGCTGCCACAGTGTATGACACACATCTACAAACTCTTCAGATTTTTAATCATCTTATGATTAATTTTTTTTTTTTTTTTTTTTGCCAAGTTGACTGGTTGTCAGTGGACTTATCTGTGAACATAAATGGAAGAGGTTTCCATGGCTGCTGTCCCTTCTGTAACCATGGTTTCACAACAGGAAGCGACCGTGTGAGTTCAACTGAAGGAGAAGCATCCGCGTTTGCCAGCAGCAGACGTGAAGTTCTCTGGTGCCTGAGCTACAGCCCAGCAGCGCGGAACAGGAGCATTTCCAGTAGAATTCCAGGCTTTCAGGCAGGCTCTCCACTACAGCTGAAGGGTTCAACACATCAGTCGGACGCGCCAGATCCTCAGATTGACCAATAGCTGCTGCTTTCATACTTTGTTTTCAAGGGGTGAAAGCCCCGGGGTGCGTGCGTGGGCGTGTGTGTGCGTGTGTGCAGTATCAACATGTGCGGTGTAACCTACAGCTAAAGAGACACTTCTGGTTTTGTACACAACTTACAGCGCTTTCAGGCACATGGTGGGATTCTCGGGGTGTCCTGCACAGGGCCAGGAGTTGGACTCGATGATCCTGGTGGGTCCCTTCCAACTCAGCATATTCTATGATTCTCTGTTCTCACAGGAGCTTTCCTCTTCTTGGAAGTGTGTACTTATATTTTTTCCCCATTTCCCTGGAGGGACTGAATCCTAAACAGATTATTTTTATACTGAGGACTCTTGGGAGCAGGTTTTCTCTCATTAACAAATGAGGAGAACGTGCTGGGAGCTAAATGAGCAGAACTCTGAGATTTGTGGGTACTTTTAAGACCAAACGAAGTAGGAGTCCCCTGAACTGAGACACGGAGTTTTCTGTCCTTACAGCATTGAGTATATATATTGTTTGTTGTAACATATTTAAAGATGTCTTTAGTTTAAATTTTAACTTCATATAAATTATTGACTGTTTATGATCCTTTTGGGGCGGGGAGAGTTTTGGGGGATTGTTTGGTCTTAAAGTGGTCCAAAGATTTCAGAATGAACTAATTTTAGCCTTGCAGGAGCGATGAAGCACACGTTCAGTTCATACTTGACAAGGCTTTGTAATAGTTTCATGATTTATACAACACAGTCAGCTGGCTCCAGTTGAAGCCCTGTCTTGGGCGTTGGGAGCTGAAGGACACAGAACATCCTGGCCTCGAGTGCTGCTCCTCCTCTGCCCCCGTGTCCCTCGCTTCGCCTTCCACGCCACGGACGCAGCCGGCGAGAGAGGACGAGCACGAACTGGAGCTGAGAAAGGGACGCTGAAAGGGGGAGCACAAAGCTCTGGGCTCTGCACGCCAGAGGTGACCGTGGCTCGCTGCCCATCTGCTGCTCCCAGGGGTCCAGCCTTGTGTTCCCCGAGATTCCCGCTGCAGAACTCCAGGACGCAGCTCCTCAGGATGTCAGCGCTCGCCGTCAGGACTGGGCTTTGTTGTGCTGCTGTTTGCAAGGACAGAGCTGATGGGCGCCTGACGGTGGAGGATAATGGTGAAACTAAGCCGGGGCTGGTGGCGCGGAGGGAGCGAGCTGGCAGGAGCAGCGCGGGAGCGGGGAAGGAAGATGATGGATGTCACAGGCCCGTGTCGTGCAGGAGGTGCTTGAACAGCAGGGAGAGATGCTCAGTCCTTCCCTTCTCCTCCTGGAGAAGTCCGAGATGTGTTTTGTGCTCTCTGCCAGGAGCAGGCGAGGTGCCCTGGCTCGGGAGAGCAGGAGCGCTGAGCTGGTCCGTGACGCCAGGCCGGGCAGTGCTGCAGCTGTGAGCGAAGCAGAGGGGCTGCAGTCCGTAGGGAAGAGCTCTCCGAGCCCACACCCGGGGCTGCAGCTGGTTCTGGTAACCTCTGCCCCCGGCTGCTGCTGGCCAAAACAGCACTGCCAGAGTCGTGAAAGGGGGGGCGCGACGGACTCTGGGCAGCACCGGGAGCTGTCGGGCCCTTTGCTGCTGGAGGCTGGTCGGTTCGGCCCAGGTGGAGGGTACAGGTTGCTCCACAAATTTGGGTGGAAAACACAGTCCAGACATGGGTGAGAACCTTTGGATTTCAAAAGGCCTCGTTTACATTTCTTCTGCTTTACAAAGTCGTAACTGTTTAGCAGCTCTATACTACACTGCAGGAAAGAAGACATATTCTCACACTTTTCTAAGGAAGAGAAGTTTTTCTTATTAGAATTTTTTTATTTATTTTAATATATAAAACACTGTAAAAAAAAAAGCAACAAACAATTTGTTTTCTTAAACACACAGAACATGTAAATTTGTATCTGCAAAATCTTGGCAGGTGGATGTGGTGGGATTATTTTTGCCCTGTTCTGGTGCAGTCTACCTCAGTGTTTCTTAAGGATATTTTTTAATACTACGCACCTCTAAACCTGTTTAAATATTCTGGTCTGGACCTATTGTGGATCAGGGAAAATCAGTATCAGCTGATTCCAATACCAGGGACCATTCATGAAGGGAATGGGAAGGAGAATGGCTCGTCACTGTTGATCCCTAATCTGAACAGTAGTGGCCAATGAACCCATTTACAAATTTGGATCTGATCTCATCCCTTAGTTCTGTTGTGATCTTAAAAAAAAAAAAAAGAACAAAAGAGCCATTCAAATGTTTGGGCTTTAGTGAACTCCTGACCTAAAAGGAGCAGGCTGCTTCCTCCTGGAGCAGCATGTGCCAGCGTGGAGCAGGGACTGGGACCAGCCCTTGCTGTTGGGGTTGCGTTGGGGTGGCTTGGTCGCTGCTCTTCTCGCTGTGCACAGGTGACCCAAGGTCCTGCCAGTGACCTCCTGAAACAAACCTTTCCCAGCACGCCCTTGCTTTGGTAACATTTCCAATGGCAGTGATCATAACTGTGGGAATAGAAGGTCTTTTAGCTGAAGGAACATTGGAACCTCGTATTGGGTCTGGCTTTTCCCCGCGGTTGATACTGGTTGGCCCTGTGAGTTCACATGGTTTGCAACACTCGGATGGCCGAGCCGGGGAGCGGGTGCTGCTCCATGGACAGGCATCCCTTCCCATGGCTCATCGTGTCACCTTCACTCTGCACCAAACGGAGCAGTTGTTTGTACCCAGCACTGTGTGTGAGGGTTACTCATCCTTCCTACCTTGTGCCCAGGGGGAGGGAAGGCGTGTGGTACCAGTGGTGAGAGTGTCGTGTTTCTCCTCTGTAAAACAAATAACACTAGTGGTTGCTGCTCGTGGCTGTTACAGATCACACTCAGCTGTAGAATTAGGAAGAATAAATGAACATCACCCGCAAAGCACAGCTCTCACTGCTGGAAAATCCTTCCTTGGCTCACAGCCGACACTTTGGTCTGTACTGCTGGAAGATCCTCGCCCCGGGGATGCCCGAATGCCTCACTCGGATCTCGCCGATTCCTGCTCAGAGAATTCCTGCAAGTGGAGACTCACGTGCTATTGAAATGAAACCTTCTCTGGGGTGCTGCCAGGGACCCCAGCCTGGGCAGGGGTGCTGTGCTGAGCCTTCCTCGGGGGAGCTGCTGCTCTTTGCTCCGGCCGGATCCTTATGGGGCACAATTCCCCAGCTGCAGTGGAAGCACAACACTCACTGCTGCTGCTGCTGCTTAGGAGGAGCCAAACACTGGTGCAGGAGAGCAGGTGGGATGGCTGGAGGAGGGCAGCCAGCAGTAGGAAGCTCTTTCCTTGCATTAGCATTTGTTGGAGGGTTGGCTCCTGCCCTTTGTGGGCAGAGAACAGAGCACAGGACAGCAGGACAGACCCCTCAGCCTGTCCAGGAGCAGCTGGAGCCTCCTGGGCACTGTCTGGCACCACCACATAGCCAGAAATTCACTCCGATGAATCAGGAGGAGCACAAAGCTGAGCTCTGCTGAGCTTTCAGTGAGAAAATGTCTGAAGTGCGAGGCTGGAGAGGTTTCTCAGAAAGGTTTCCACATTAAACTCGATTGCCACTTCCCGAGCGGCTCTTGCCAATCTGGAACTTCTCTCACGGGCCAGCGCAGCACTGCAAAGCTTGGCTGCTGGGTTAGGAACGTGTCTGTCTTGGCTGCTTGTAAATACTCTATTGTGTTGTAAAATAGAAGAGCTCAGACATAAACTCTGTGCCAGCACTGGGTTGGGAAAGGTGATGGGAACTAGACCACGCTGCAGCGATGATGGTAAAGCAGCTGTGTGGGTATGAAGAGGCTGCTTATAGGTTGCTAAAGGGTACTCTTAATTTATGGGTAGTTTATCTCTTTCCTCCTAAATTTGTATTATAGCGATGGGACACTTTGCTTCATTTTAGTCTGTTGCCTATAGTGTTGGTATCTCTTTGGAAAAAAAAAAAATCTCAAAGTCGCTTCTTGTGTTACTGAGCTGACTGTGCTGAAGGCAAATAGGAAATGACAGGAGCGAGAAGGGTGCTGAGCCTCTGCTTTTGAGGAGGGAGGGAGGGAGGGAGGCAGTGGAGTTCCCTCTCAATGCCACTGTGACACGAAGATGGACCCTGAGGTGTCCCGGGCCCTTCCTGCTACCAAGACTGGAACCTTGTTTTACAAGCCAGAACGTGAAATATCTTTGTGCCATAAAACCTTACTGTCAAGGCTGTGCCAGGTGCTCCCGAGATCCGTGTGGGATCGGCTCAGAGCCTGGAGGGAGCACGGAACTGCAGATGAACCCTGTGATCCTCTTGGAGCCGGGCACTCGCAGGAACCCCGGCCCTGCCCAAAGAGCCGCCGCCCCTCGGAGTGTCCTGTGGTCCAGGGAAAGGAACTGCTGAATGGGTTGGAATCAAGAAATAGTTATTTCGTGAAATTCAACGTAAGATTAGTTTGGTATTTGTATGAACTTAATGGAATTTGGCCTTTTTATTACCTTGTGCTTGGCTCTGTGTTCCCTCTGCTTGGATTCTGTCCGTGAGTGTCGGTGTAAAGCCTTGACGTGTTCAGCCTCGTTAGGAGCATCACAAGAGTGAAGCCAATCATCCAGCTGACTTTTGGAGGAACCTGACTGTTGAAAAGCAACTCTAAAGTTACCGTTTTTAGCAAATCTGCTGTCATTAAATGTGTATTTCTTTTTAAAATGAATTTGCTTGTCCTTCTCAGAAGGAAGCACTTATTCTTGCAGTTTGGGTAAATTCACTGCAGCACAATGCAAGCTGTAAGGGGACAGGTAGAGAAATGACTTTTTAAATATTGTATAATAAAGTTAGTATTAACTCCTATGGTGTTGTTATTTTTTTTGCCAACAGATTTGCAATCAGCCAGAAATTCTGTTCTTGGTAGTGGTTTTGTTCCCACTCCAGTGTTCCCACTGGTGGTGTTAAATAGTTTCCTTTCTCAGCCCAGAAGGGTCCCTTGGGAACAGGGTCCGGTGGCTGGGAGGACCTGGAGTAGTCCTGGCAGCTAAAGAGGAGCTGTCAGTGAAGGTTAAATGTGGGCTCTTGCTTAGCTGAGCCCCAGCCCCTGGGCAGTCCCAGCAGCACCAGTAAATCTTGAGCTGAGGACTCTTTACCTGAGAGCTCCGAGCTGGACTCGACACCAAAGCTCTGTAAATCCAGACTCTCCCAGCAGCATTCCAATGCTTCCACCATCCCCATTTCCAAGTCTTTTCCCATAACCGAGTCCCATGAAAACTGATGGAGAATTTTAGGAAGGCCACTTCTAAATCTGCAAAGGTAGAGTGTTATTTAAGCAGGAAAAGCATTTCCTTCCACTTTAGTTTGGGAAATGATTTTATTCTTGGAGTATCAAAACTGGTTTGTATTTGAGGACCCTCATGGATAGGGGAGCTGGACATCAGCTTCATCCAACACAGCCCAAAGCAAACCCTCTCTGCTTCACTTAAATAAACCACAGACAGTTTCAGTTACATGTTAAGTGATGTTCTGTGAAGTCTTGGGGTTTTTATTTTTTTTCCCAGTTCATTCTTGCTGCTCCCACCTTTCCCTCTGCATATCTAAGGTTCCAGAATACAAATAGTACTGCAGATACCTCTTGTTTGAAATAAAGGATCAAACGTGCCATGATTTTTTTTAAAAAAGGAAGAAAAAAAAGAAAAAACCTTCCCCCTTGATTTATTTTTTCAATGTTTTCATATCTAAGAGCCAAGCAGTGTCATGTACAGAAAATCTTTGAATAGTAAAAAAAAAAATCCTTGCTGTGTGTCAGAATATTGAACAATTAACTGTTTATATTAAAATTCTGAATAAATTATCCAAGAATAACTGTTCATTTTGTGTCTGCTGTCTGTGCAGCACTGAAGGCTGCTTTGCCATGGAGAAAGCACTAAATTCGTACCTTGGAATAAGTTTCAAAATAAATGCTGTTAAGGAAAAAACCAAAACCCACAGCTCAGCCAACTCTAGGCTTGTGTGAAGCCAGTGGAACTCCTCTGCCTGATGGCTCTGGTGATCCCTGTCCTCACCTTGGGGCTCTTGGGTGATGCCTCTGATGCCATCGGGTGCACTTTGGTACCAGGATTCCTTCTGGAGCACCAAGAGCTGCGGCTCTGTGATGTAATTCTGTTATTTCCTGGGCATGGCCCAGGTGTTCCCTCCTTGGAGGGGACAAACTCCTCACTGGTGGTTTTAAAGCATCAAAGGCAGAGGATCAGCCCTGTCCTGTGGTGGAGCTGCTGTGACCAGGTGTGCACCAGGAACCTCCTGTCCCTCCTCCTGTCCTGCCCAGGCCCCTCTGGGGGTGTTTCTATCTCAAACCTGGTTTTGTTTCACCAAAGTCAAGATTTCCCCCCTGATCGGCTGCACCAGCAAGGTGAGGGCTGCCTCCTCCTGTCAGGGACTTGTGCAGAGCCAGAAGGTCCCCCCTGAGCCTCCTTTTCTCCAGGCTGACCCCCTTTCCCAGCTCCCTCAGCCTCTCCTGGTGCTCCAGCCCCTTCCCCAGCTCTGTTCCCTTCCCTGGACCCCCTCCAGCCCCTCAATGCCTTTCTTGCAGTGAGAGGCCCAGAACTGGACACAGCACTCAAGGCCTCACTAGTGCCATTTTTTTCTAAGCTTGTCCAGAATTCTCTCACTCTGAGAATGATCATAAACAAACTGGTATTTTAAGATGTTTTGAAGTTGCTTCTTCTGGCACAGGCTTGTTCTCTGGGGATCCTAAAATGCGAAAATAAGCAAAGCCACAAAACGAACTTGCTGTCCCAGGAGGTTTGCTTCCCACTGGGCTTTCTGGGATGCTGTGGGGAGGCTGCTGAGGCTCAGACAGCCCTCGTGCCATTATCCCTCATCACTTCCAGGCTGCTTTGGCATCCCCCAAGCTGTGTCAGACACGTGGCAGGAGGAAAAGAGCTCGTCCTTGTTTGAGCCAAGGACAACTCACCATCCCATCAGCCAGAGCAGCTGCCTGGTGTTTAGGAGCTGCCCT
The DNA here is from genome assembly GCA_013397815.1 of Aleadryas rufinucha. Lineage (NCBI taxonomy): Eukaryota > Metazoa > Chordata > Aves > Passeriformes > Aleadryas > Aleadryas rufinucha. Next base: position 114,981 of record VZTH01016133.1, read on the forward strand.
GATCTCTGATTCTAATCGAGCTCTCGTGGACTTCAGAGAAATTAAATCTTAATCCCTCTTTGCTCTTGTGGTTTCCTGGAGCACAGGGTAATTGCTATTGTAAGTGCTGCCAAAGCTGCGGTCTCTGAGTAATTGGAGTGTGAGTGGTTCTTGTTCTGATTAGGGTTTGGCTGGGGCTGGTGAGTGCTCGGGGCTCTGGGATGAGGAGCATGTGTGCATCAGCCCACGGGGCTTGTTGGGAAGGAGGGAATGGCTGTGCTGACAAACCTGAGCCTGGACCATGCCAGGGGCTCTGTCTGCTGGACCAAGGGCAGGGCAGGGGCACTGCCTTGGAGCTGAAGGCTTTGTCTCTCTCCTGTACAGGCGAATATGGTCAGTACAGGCATTTCTGTGCTTTGTTCACCCTGTGTAAGACAGACCTGCTGGGCTTTGGGGTGTCTGTTGCTCCACAAGGTCAAACCATGCCAGCAAAGACCGGGGACTCGTTAAGAGGAGCCCTGTGTAGGAGGCTGAGGAGCCATGGTGCAAGGAGCCCACGGGTGTGCGGGTTCTCAGGGCACACACAGCGGTTTTTCCCCGAAGGGAACAGGAAGCAGTTGTGGCAATAGCTGCTCCTCGCAGCCATCGAGACTTCAGGGCTCCCGGGGCCCCTGCAGCGGCCGCTCCACGGCCCACGACCCCCCTGGTGCCTCTGCTGGACCCTCCGAGAGCCCAGAGCCCCGCGAGGGTGGCAGTGAGCAGCGCTGGGGCCGCGGCGGTGGGAAGCGCAGCATGGGCGAGGTGGGTTTGTTTGTGCCGTCGGAAAGGGGAAGCGGTGAGAGGGCTGAGCCAGCGGCCCCCGTGAGCAAACCGCCCTCATGGCCGCTGCTTCCCCGCCGAGGCTCCGCTTCTCGCTCTGCTCCAGCAGCTGGAGAAGAAGCCGGGGCTGTCAGATCTGAGCGGGCACGAGGAACCCGCCCCAGAGATGCCTCCAGCCCTCAGGGTAAGTCGCTCTCTGCACAGGCTCCATCCCACAACCGCGGGGTTGTCACTCACCTTCCTCAAGGCCTTGTGAGGAAGCGGCTTGTCTTGAAGCCAAAAGTCCCCGTGCCGGGTTTGTGCAGCCTCCCTCCTGCACGAGCTTCAGTGCAAAACGGGGACTGGGGAGGCTCAGCCTACATGGGGTTTTGCTCTGCTGTGAGTGAAGAGGAGGAGATGAGGTCAGGGTTTAACCCCCAGGTGTCCCCATGGCTGGCTCTGGGGCAGTGCTGGGCTGGCTGGGCACCCTTTGGGTGCTGCTCTCGGCTCCTGCTGCTGCTGTGCCACAGCTGAATGTTTGCAAAGACACCCTGGCACTGCCCACAGCTGGGTTTGGGCTGTGCATGAGAGGGGTCCGTGCCCGGGACCCCCAAATTCCCCTCTGGACTGCCCACTCCAGGGCTGGTTCCCAGTGTTATCAGGGAGATGGAAGCAGAGGGGATGTAAACAGGGCTGTAGTGGCCAGGTAAGGAAAATGGTTTTTGACACCTGCTTTTGTGTATCACCAGCCCAGCCTGGGCTCCAAGCTGTGGAGGTACCTGTGGTCATTCCCAAACTGGCTGAGCTCTGCTCAGCGAGGCCACAGGCATCAGATGAACAGCAAGGAGGAGTTTTGGTCTGGCCCCAGAGCCCAGCAGCTGCACTGGGGTAAAACTTGGCTTCCCCAGCCTAATTGAGGGGTTGGGAGCAAAGTTTGGAGCCTGTCTGGGCTGTGGGGCTGGTGCCACCTGGGAGCAGTGGGCTTGGAGGGTGGGGAGTTGGGTCTCTTGGGGCAGTTTGGAGTTAGCTGAGATTGCTCCCACCTGCATCCCTGTGTGGGAGAGCTGAGGAGGGCTCGGAGAAAGGCCCTTGCCAGGGGACTGGGACTTGCTGTGAGCTGCACAATGATGCTGATGTTGCAGAGGGATGGGGTCTCTTGCAGTTCCTTGCAGAGGCTCTGTTACAGCATTTGAAAGTGAGAAAAAAAAGTGTAAATAGCGAGTCTTCATAAACGTCTTGTAAGGACATCAAGCCTTGTAAGTATCAGCTCTGACCTGTCACTGAAGGTGAAGGTGACTCTTACCCAGGTGAGAGGAAGTGCCTGAAAGCTGATGGTCTGTCACACTCACAGCCATGAACGGAGCAGGGAGGCTTTGGCAGAGGGCAGGGGGGCTGTGGTGTGTTAACAGCTTGTTTTCTGTTTCTGTCTGCAAGCCTCGAGCAGCGCTCAGGGGCTGTGTGTGTTCCGAGGCCACTAATCCCCAGGCCCAGCTGCAGGAAGTCACTGACCTGTCACACAGGTGGGAACGCCAGGGACCAGGAATTTCTCTCTGGCTACAGCTTCCATCAGCTGATACTTCTGACAAAACACTTGGCTTCTCCACTCCCCCCTTGGCAGCCCCTGGGCTGCAGCCTGCAGCGCTGCCTTAGAGCGCGCTGAGCTCTGCCGTGCTCCGTGCCGGCGTCTCCTGCTCGGGGTCGTACCTCGCACGGGGCTCCCAAATGTCAGACTCGCTGCTCAACCACTCCTGGCCATCGTTTTCCAAGCGCTGGAAGAAGAGATGGTCCTTTAAGCGAGGTAATGGCCTGTGGGGACAGGGGGCTGAGCGTGTGGCGGGAGCTGGGCTGAGGCAGGGACAGCCTGTCCTGGACTGAGCAGGTACCAAAGAGCCCCGGGAGCCCGGGCAGAGCTTGTTCCGAGGTGCCCCCAGCTCCTCCCTGCAGGGGACACTGCTTTAAGAGGCGGTTAACGCTTTTCCTTCCATTTAATCTTCTTTTCAAGGCATATAATTGCCTCCAGGAGCTGGGTAATGGGTTAAATATCAGCCTTCTGGTTTTGTAATAAGTTTGTTTCGTGGCTGGCAGTGAGCTGGAGGTCCCGGTGCTTGCAGACAGCTGTCTCTGCACGCTGCCTGGCCAGAGTTTGGTGTTTGAGCAGATGTGGGGGAAAAGATTCCTCCGCTCTTTCAGTGAGGGCTGACGAGCAGAGCCCCCATGTCCGGAGCCCTGGTGGTTTGGGTGGCCCTGGCTGGGCTTCACTGTGTCCAGCAGCAGGGGTGGGAAGTGGCAGCAGTTGGTGTGAAGTGGCCTCATTTCTGCATGTGGTGCCGTGACTTGGAAAGAGGGAAGCGAGGGCCCCGGGAAGCAGGACATTTGCAGTCCTGGAGGAGCCAGACACTGCTTGTGTCCTTGTGAGCAAACACTGCCTTCAGGCTGATGCTTTTGGGTACCTTTACCTGCAGCATCAGAGCTCCTGCTACTCTTCCTCCTTCATTATTCTCCATCTGCTCCCAGTTCTCTTCTGGAGTGGATGTGCAGGAGACCAAGATCCAAACTGAACAGTTGAGGGAAGGTTAATTCAGAGCAGGAGGCAGAGTCCTGCAGGCTCTGATGTGTGGTGAGCCCCAAGCAGCTCCCCCAAGCCCCAGCTGGACACCCTGCTCCAGCCTCCCCAGTGCCATGCCTGCTGGGGGGGTTATGGGCTCACTGGCAGGGCTCAGGTGAGCTGATTTCTCTAACAAATGAATCAGCCTCACAGTGCTCCCAAGCACTGACTGCTTTGGAGAGGGCCTAGGTACAGCCAGCTCCCTTCAGCAGGTGCTTGCAGAGCAGTTTGTCCTGTTGGGATTTGTGCTTGGGCACAAAATGCTCGGGTCTCACTCAGCCCCTCTCCCACACTGATGTTCTGTAGTGTGGCACTCGCTCGTCCGTGTGGGACAAACCCTCAGTGCCCTGCAGAGCCACTGCAGGAACCTGCACAGTGACTTGGAGGGACTCAGAGGGGCTGCAAACCCCCCTGAGCCCTGCTGAGACCCTTCAGCTGAGAGACAGCACAGAACAGTCCTGGCTCCCTGCTCCCCTGCCCTCGGTGCCCAGGAGCCCGGCCCCAGGCACGGTGATAAGGCAGCAGCTCTGTACAGTGTGTTACAGTGTGGGACAGCTTATCTTCCCCTGCTCCTGCCCACAGCCAATCCCCACCGCTGCCAGGGCTGGCCATGAGGGGCCCACGCCAGCCGAGGGACTGCACTTCAGCTGATCTTGGCACAGGGAGTTCAGCACTTGCTTTCCAGAGGTTTTTCCCTATAGCTCTGGACACCCTGCAACAGGATATGTGAAGGGCAGCTGGTGCGGGGCCAGCAGGGCAGGGGTGGGTCAGGGGAAGATGGAATCATTTTTGTTTCTTGTCCGTGATGCTCTCCATGGTTTCCCAACAGTCTCTATCCCTGACTGCTGGGAAATGCTCAGACATTCTCATCTTTCCTTCCTCCTGGGCTTGTTTCACAGAGCAGAACTGCCCAATGCCTTTGTCCTGCCGCGTTTGGTGTGGTCTTTCCCCGGTGGGAATGCAGACAGTGTTTGATGCTGGAGGATGTGACTGGTGTGGCCAGAGCTCACATCCACGTTTTCCTCTGACGTGTCCCCTCCCAGCGCCAGCCTGGCTTCAGGGTCACTCAGGGACATGTGGCACCCTGCACCGAGCCAAGGGACAGGCAGGTGAGGATGGGACACTGCTGGCAGGGCTTGTCCCAGTGCTGGCTGCTCTGGTGCTGTCACCTGCTGTGACACTTGTGGGTGCAGCTCCAGTGACTGGCCTGTCCCACAGAAATCAGCAGAGCCGCTTACAGGAGGGAGGGTTTGACTGGAGGTCTGAATTGGAATGATGAAAATCTCTGTTGGGATCCCAGTGGCCTTGGGCACAGTTAGAGCAGCATGAAGCCTTCTTCCTTGAGCCAGAGCAGCTGAGCCAGCTGATCCCACTGTCCCCACAGCATCAAACCCCCTGAGACCATCCCAGACTGTCACATGCCGTGGATGCCTGTCACTGCTTCCTTCCTCCCCACGCAGCAGCCCGGAGTCGTCATGTTTCACCCGTGGGAAGCTCTGGCAAAGTGCAGGAACCATCCCAGCCCAGCCAGCGATGCTTCCTCCCCAACTCTGCCCTGGGAATTCCTCTGAGGAGGCTGCTCCCTGCAGCAATAACCTTTTATGGTTTCCAGCCAGAGACGAATTAAGCAACTGCAATACCTAATCTGCTTAATGTTCTCCTAAAGCAAACAGCATTTGTTCTTGAAAGTGTCATTTTGTTATCCCATCTCCAGCTTCAGCTGAGGAAAGGTGACTGCTGCTGTCTGCCAGAGCCTGGGGGGCCGAGATTCCCTGTCCCCTTGCCACCATGCCGGAGCCTGGGTCCTTCCAAACAGGCTCGAGGGCAGAGTATGGGAGACTCAAGGGGCTCCAGAGTTGACCACACTTGCTGACACATGGGTGACCACCTTGATGGTTGCTATGGGGATGTTCACAGCTCCCCAGACCCGCCTCCTTCCTGTGTGTGCTCCACGCTGCTCCTTCCTTGCCCATCATCCCACAACCTGCTGCCTTGAAGGCGTTTTTCCCTGTGAGCCCCTCCATCACCCCCTTGCCCAAGCGCCTGCTCCGTGCTCGGTGCCAGCCCAGCCTCTGCAGCAGGAGCCCGGCACTGCCGTGGCTGGTGCTCGCACATTGCCTAAAATGGTGTCCCCAAGGCTGGCGCCGTGTGCGCCGCGTGCCGCTGCCCCGACCCCGAGCTCTGATTTATCGCGTGTTGAACCGAGTGTCTGAAGCCTCCGAGGAGGATTTAAGTCCTTTGGTGGGTCTGGACGGGGTCTGTTGACTGCAGCCTATGCCTTGGCCAAATCCTGAGCCCTGCATGGCACAGGCAGAGCACAGGGAATGTTTTCCAGGCCTCCGAGGAGCTGACTCTGTTCCAGGTATCCACTTTAGGGCTGCGTGGAGCCTGGTGCAGGCCCAGAGTAGCCTTGGCGGGATGGCTGGACCCTGCTTGGGAGGAAAAAACTTGTTTTAGTTAAACCTTCAGGCCAAGGCTCTGGCCTCTGTCAGGCCACAGCCCTTGTCAGCTCCTGCTGCCTCCCAGGGCTTTGCTGCTTTCCCTGTGGGTAGTTCGCTGCTGAAGGGATGGCGAGAGCAGGGAATCTCCTTTTTCTTCCTTCCTTGGACAGGTATGAGGGGAAGCACCATTTGTCCTGGTCTCCCTGGGATGCTCCCCACATCCTGGTTGCTGCCCCTGGGTCCATTCTACCTTAGCCTTCATCCCAGCCTGTTTGGGGTGTTCAGTGGCTTTCACTGCCCGCTGAGAGCTTTGGCTGCTGTTTCCTACGAGCTCCTGCCAAAACCTGCGCTGGTTCAAGGGTGTATTCACTTCAAAATGCTGATTTTTGATTGCAAGCTGAATCCAGGTGCACTGAGGAAAGCAAAAGGTGATGTTTAATAGCTCACTAAATCTCTGCCAGTTGCAGATGCGGCTCAGGGACATCCTGGGCAAGAATTGTATTCATTAAAAATGTCATGTGAAGTAAATTTTACAGCCTTGCTAGAAAGCCTGTTTCAAATTTTCTCTGGTCTTTTAGCTAGAAACCTCTTAATTAAAATAGTGCCTTCAGAAGTGTTTTCTTTCTATATTATTTATAGTCCTTCACTTGAAACCATCACATTTGAACACACCAATTGCTTCTTAAAACAGAAAATCTGGCATCTACAGTGCGCAGCAGGATCCAAGGAACAAACCTCCAAACTCTCCCTCACGTTTGCTGCTTTTTCTAGTTGGCACCATGCAATTCCTGGCTGAATTATGTAGCTTTATAACCCACAGCAGGATGCAAGCTTTCCAAGAGTGTGTTTTTAACAATGTCTTCCTCATATTAATGTTTTTATGCTTGACTTTCCCGGAGTGTGATGGGTTTCTAGCAGTTTCCTGCTGGTTTTTCCCATTGGATAGATATGGCTGCTCACAGCCTTGCTGTTGTTCTCTACATCTTCAGAGATCCACCAGGGTGCTTCAGCCAACAGCCTGGCTTTTTTCCCTTTGCCTCAGCTGTGTGTGTCTCCAAGGGATAAAAAGCCTCTGTGAGTCATGCAATGGTTCAGGGATTGTGGCTAAGGTTTACAGAGTGTCTCGCTCCATAGGAATGTGCTTCAGTCAGCTGGACCATCTATTGTACCACACATCCAGACCTTGGTTTTGTTTCTCAGTGAGTTATCAGATGGTGTACACATGCTCAGGTTCACACTCCTGCCTGGGGAGAATCCACAGGAGTGATCCGGAACCGGGAGAATGATGTGCTCCTGGTATTGCTCTGCATATTCAGTGTTGTCTGGAGCCACTAATGCACCTCCAGTTTGCCTCCCAGTATCCTTTATTACCCACCCAGGCATCCTCTATTCCTTATGGATGAAAATAAAATCACTGTCAGTATTTTTATTCCAGGATTTCTGATTTAAATGTCCATAATGTCAGTAACAGACATGAAAATGTGCTTAATTCTTTTACTGTGGAAAAAGCCTCTGCAGCATAGGACACCTGATGAGGGTCTGGCTGGGACAGTGCAAACCTGGTCTGTCCCCTTGCACAGGCTGCAGGGATGAGGTTTCTGCTGCCAGGAAATCCCTGCACCAGGTTCCTACAGGATCAAGGCTGCTGTGGTCTGGAGATTGCCCAGCACTGCCTGTCTGTGAGGGAGCAGAGGGCACATGGAGCATTTCAGCGCTGCCTGATGTCACCTGTGGGTGTGCAGCTGGTTTTCCATCCCTCCCAGATGTCTGGTTGCCTGCTGAGACCTTCTCTGTCTTGCAGGGTCCGACTGCAAGCCGTGCTTACGGGAATTCACTGAGCACCGCAGCCCTGCCTTGGAGTATCCCACCCCCAAAAGCTTCCTCCCATCCCTGATCGCTGAGGATGATTCCTTCTGCACCAGCATGGCTGAAGAGAAGGCAAGTGTCCTCTTCCTGCTGGTACCACTGTGCAAGGCAGAGTCCGGGGGCAGCAAACTGGGTGGGCAGCACCATATCCAGAGGGGTTATGGTGGAGTAGGAATGGGGGAAAGGGGTACTGATCCAGACTGTCAAGGAATACAAGGTTATGTTGCTTCTGCTGCTGGGAAAAATCATATCTACGTGCTTTGTATTGATGTTGGGGGGAATAAGGCACAGAGGGACCCTGAGGTGGTGGGGCTGGGACAAGTCTGGCTGTGAGGGGCAGTAGCGGGGGTGACTATTAGAAAGTCACTTGCAAGCCTGGCCCTGCTCTGCACCCCAAGTTCTGCACAGGAGGCGTCCCCTTCGCAGGATTGGTGCGAGGCTCTCAGACAGGATTTGTGCTGCCTTTGCAGGAGGACTCGTCTTCCACAGAGCTGGAAGTCCCAGCAGCAGACTTGCACAGCAGCACAGAGGATCTCCTCTCAGACTCTGCTCTCCACGGCACGGAGTATTACAAAGATCTGGGACTCCTGAGCCTGCCGACTGCCAGAACAGCGCCAGACACAGCAGCACAGCCAGAACAAGGATCCCAGACTGTGTCTGCCCTTCGCTCATTGGAGGAGAGACCAAGGGCTCTGAGCAAACTGTCTGTGGATGTTGCTTTTTCCAATCCCGTTTCCTGCTCTGTACATTACGGCGAGGCCGACTGTCGTTTTCTGAACCAAGGCCACCTGTGCTTCTGTGCAGTGGTGCCGGGTGATGGTACCAGCACTTCTGAGCATCCTACAGAGACAGACAACGAGGGGGAGCTGCAGGAGGCCCAGGATTCCTTCCCCACGCTGTCGAGATCTATGTCCACCTCCCGGAGGCACAGCTGGGAGAGCCCTCTGTCACCCGTGGACTGCAGGCGCAGGTACGGCGGGACCGTGAGTGATATTTGATGTACACAAAGCAATGGAGGTGTGAGGCTGGAGACATCACACTGTCCGCAGCTCCAGCTGCTGCTGGGTGGTCTCCCTCGCCTGTCAGCATCTGCCAGAGCAGCTGGACACCCACTGCTCATGTTGGGTGGGATGTGGAAGAGGAAGTGCTAGGGCAGCAAGAGGCTTTAATGTCTCCTTGGAAGTAGGAAGACCCTCTTTTCCTGGTGTTGGGGCTGGGAAGAGGATCTCTCATTTCTGTCTGGAGGGAACCTTGAACAGCATCAGTTGCCCCGATGACCTCCATCCTCTGGCTCAAAGGGAATTTTTCCCATCAAAGAGGGATTAAGAGAGCTCTGTCAAATCCTTTTTCTTCTTGTCTGTGAGTTGGCGTGGTGGGGCCTGTGCCTGCAAGCACTGTGCTGTCCTCCAGCCCTCTGCCCTCCACGTGGCTGCAGAGGAGGTTGTGTTTGTAGCATGATGCTGAGCCCTGGCTGGGAGCAGAGTCAGGCCTGGCATTCCTGCCATCCTCTGCTCCTGCCACATGAATGCCTTGAGCTCCAGGTTCCTCCATGAATGCTTTCCCTGCTGACAAATGTATTGATCTCCCAGCTGACTGGGATTTAGGTGCAAGCCAGCAAGGACTATTTTTATCTCTCCTCCTTATACGGTACCCTAAAATTATCTCAGCCTGAAATCTTGGCAGTTCTTTATCAAGCTCAGACTTTGGTTCTCAGACCTATTGTTGTCCCATGTGCCATGGATCATTCACAGTTTATGCTGTAACAGGCACATGAGCAAGGGTGGCACGGAGCGGCTGTCGGTGTCAGGGACACGTTCTGTCCCCTCGCTGGGTGATGAAGCACGTGTGAGCAGGAGGCCAGGGAAGGGGAATACTCCCCACTGTTCCCTAAGCAAACGCTTCCTGAAGCCTGCCTGTGGCAGCAGGAATGAAGTGACAGTGATCTGCAGACAGAACCCATGCAGAGACTAAGATTTTCCACTGAGCTTTATCCATCATTTTGCTTCTGTGTTGTTGTCACTGCAACAGCACTTGGTGTGCAGGACGCTGTGGGGCACTGGGGGAGCTGGTCCATCCCTCATTTCCCAGAAAATAATTTTTTTTCTTCCTCAAAGCTGGGCCCTGGTGGGAGCAGGGTTTATGGCATGATGCCACAGTGGTGATGTGATAAACATCATCTGCCACTTCTAAATGCCCAGAGGGACTTTCCTGGATGGCAGCTGACAGGGCAGCAGCTCTGGGGCAGGCAGGACAGGCTGCTGCCAGGGTGGCTGCACAGTCTCAGGGACTGTTGCTAAGAGATCAGTGTGAGCCATCCAGCACTAAACATCCCGGGTGACCGAGGAGCTGGGGACTCACTGGTGGCAGCCAGAGAAGCTGTTTTTAACAGCCTCAGGACTTGGTGTCCAGGCTGACACTTCCTGTCATTTCCTTTCCCACGTGCCTGCTCTGGTGAGCCTCCTTGGCCCAGCTGCACGAGCTCGTTGGGACCAGCCAGCCAAGGACATTGCAGGGGCTGTGCCATGCCGGGCACAGTGGGTCAGGTCTGCTCAACTGGCTTGTTCCTCTGCCCTGATTAGGTTCAGCCTGGATATCACAGAGCTGGGCAGTGACCCAGAGCAGGACGATGTGGAGAAGAGGAGCCAGTCCTGCCTCCAGCCTCATGTGTCCCTTCAGCTGCCCAAAGGGGAACTGGGAGCCTGGAGCAGCAGCCGGGGTGGCACAGTGATCAAAGTGGAGATAGAGCCGCTGCACCCAGATCTTGTGGCCAGCCCCGGCTTGCAGGAGGTGGTGAGTGTGGAGGGCTGTGCATGGGGGCAGCAGGGCAAGCTGGGGGTAAAGAAAGCAACACACACAGGTGTCAGCTGCAGGCTGCACTCCTTCGATGCCAGCGTGGAACCAGGAGGTCTGCAGGAATCTCAGCAAGGATGGGCTTTTTCAGATAAACTGCCCTGTCTTGTGGGATAAAGGCCCTGGGAGCTGCCTGTAGTACAGCCCTCTTTTCCTATATATTTAGCTGGAATTCCCCTTGTGCAAACTGTGCCTGTTGCCTCTTGTCCTGTCACTGCAGCTCTAAGAAGAGTCTGGCCCTATCTTCTCTCTAATCCTCTGTCAGGTAGTTGAAGACAGCAGTGTCACACCCCCTTTACACACTGCTTTGCTCTGGGGAATGCATTTAGACTCAATTAATATTAAAAGGACAATTGCATCACAGTGCTACATGTCCAGTAAAAGTGAGAAGTGCCTAAGAAGGTTTCAGGCACAAGTGTCGCTTGCTCCAGCCTTCCTGGAGCCAACAAACAGCTGGGCCTAATGGTGTCCTGCATCATAACCCTGACAAAACAAGGGGGAAAGGGTGGGGAAAGGCAGTGAGGCTCTCTTGGTGCAGAAAGCACCAAAGATTTCTGTGACTTTTTACTTCTCCAGAAATGTGTCAGCAATGGGAAGAGACTGAGGTCTAAGTCTATCCCATCAGCCTGTGAGACCGTTGCCTCCTCCCAGACACCTCACAGTTTCAACACTTCTCTTCCAGCTGTGGAAGGTTGGTATAGACTCTGTGCCATTAAATGTGTTCAAGGTGTGATTAAGATTAAAAACTGGAGCTGTAGCCTCTGGAAGAGTGGACAGCCTCTGCTTTCCCTTCCACATGGTCCCAGGAGCTCCTGAAATACAAAGCCAAGCTGGTTGTGAGTCTGGCCCTGGCTAGCAGTGCAGTCTCAGCTCAGACATGCCCATCCCCAGTGACACTTTGCCACATAACCTCCCTGTGGCCGGTGCATTGGTCACTCCCTACTCAAGGCCCCCTGTGAGGATTGCCCTGGAGCAAAATGTACAGGTTTCAGAGCCTGGGAAGCAGAGGGGAGGCTGGCTGTCATGGGGAAGGGCTCTGGGGTGCTACCAGCTCCTACCCTACTGCAAGCAGGACCCTCAGCAGCAAATATAATACAGACTGTGGAGGGGAGGGGTAACACAGAAAAGTGATGTAGCCTTCGCTTCCCTCACAGAAATGTGGAGCAGAATCTCCCTCCCTAACTGCTCCTGGCATTTCTTCCTCACCAATCAAGACAGAGTGGGAGCCCAGCAAGATTAACAGGGTCCAGTTGCACAGATTGCAATGTGGTGCTCTGCAAAGGCAAACCAGGATCCCTGCTGAGAGCGCTTTGTGTTCCAGGTGTTGAGCCCCCTGCTCTGGAGATGCTGGAGAAGGACCACGTGTCCCCAGACCACGTGTAGGTATTGTCAGTCCTGGCTGGTTTGAGATGAGGGAGATTTTTGAGTGCATCTGAGCTACTGGGGATGCAACAGCAAAGGAGATCTCACTCTGTGCTGGGACACAGCTGAACAGTTGGTCATAAACCAGCACCTGAGGCTTTGTGGGGTGCAGAATGTACAAGGATATTTTCTAATCCCTTGCCTTTCTCTTGCCCCATCCTTGGTAGATTAATTGTCCAGAAGGTACTTCAGGAGCTGAAACATTACCATGGGTAAGTGTGTCTGGGAGAGGGATGTGTGGGGAGGTCACAGGTCTGCCTAAGACACACCTGGCAAAGGACACTTGGTCCCTTGAGGGGCAAATCCCTAGGGTACCAGAATCACTGATTTATTCCAGTGAAACCAGAGTAGAATTGCAAGGAGAAGGGGCATTGCATGTGCCTCCTCAGTAACTCTAAAAATGTTCCTACCCCATGTAGAAAATGAGAGTCTCAGCTGACCCAGAAGTTCTGCTCTTGTGTTCTTTGCTGTGTCTGATGCCTTTTCCCTGCCCAGGGTGAAGCAGAGAACTTGTGTGCAAGAAGGCAGCGATTCTTCCCAGCAGAACCTCACTTGGTTTGAGTTCCTGTCAAACGAGTAAGTGAGACAGCGGGTGACACACCCTTTGTGTTCTGAGAGCAGACTGATTTCAAGTCCCCTCCATCTAAGCTCTACTGCCCTGCTAATCCTGTGTGCAGGACACTGGTATCTGCAGGGGTTCAGCCAGGAGTGTGGCACTGAACAAAATTTGCACATATAGTTTGAAAGTTCAGCTCCTTATTTGCAAGTGTCTCATTACTAAATGACATGGCTGATGCCAAACCAGATCCTCCGGGAGACGGAAAGCTCACACTTGGAGTCCTAAAGTAATGCTTCAATGAACTTCATCAGTGATCTCCCTGAGCTGGGCTTGGTCAGTGAATTTCCCCTTTTTTAAGATATTTTGGTCTTCTTTCAGAAATGAGGACAGTGGGAAGAGCGATAAAGCAGAGAAAGGCACAAAGGTGATGCGACGTCTGAGTTCCCTGCGGAGCCGAGTCACCGGATCCTGGCAGAAGGATAAGGTGAGAGAGAGATGTTGATATTGTGGAAGGAATTGTGAAATTCTTCAAGTAGAAAAGGGGATCTTACCGTAGGGAACAGTTAGCTGGATTGCTTTTGGATGTTAGTCAGCAGATGCACTGTGACCCCTAAAGCAGTGGTAGTGCATGGGACTGAGTGATTCCTGAATTCCAGCCTAGCTTGCTCCAGGGCACGTTCTGGATGCTTTCATCCCTAAATTCCAGCCCACCTTGCTCCAGGGCACGTTCTGGATGCTCTTATGCTGCCTTGGCACTGTTAAGCATAGCAAGACAAGTGCCTTGGCTGGGTGACTGCCTGGATCACTCTTTGTGGCAGGAGGAGCCTGCAGAGGGACAGCCAAGTGTGTCCTGCCCTTCATCACAAATACACTTAGACTAGAGGGACTGGCCCAAGCCTTGGGAAGATGTTTGGGAAAAGCACTGCCATCCCACTGTACCTGCTGCCCATCAGCTTTCTGCTCGTTTGTACCAGTGGGGAAAGGAATGTGGGCAGTGTGAGGCCTGTGACTGAGCTGTGTTCTTCTCTCCTTCCAGGGTAAGAACAAAGATCAGCCCAAGGAGAGAGAGAAGGAGAAAGATGCAAAGGAGACAAAAGAGAGGTGTAAAGATATCAATGGGCACCAGCTCGTGCCAGGGGTTTTCTCCAGTTGCACCAGCTGCTCACTGTGTGCCAAACCTCTTGGGAATAAAAGTGGTCTGCAGTGCCTGAGTGAGTATGGCTGTCACTGCCTGGCTCTGCCCCAGCCTGCGCTCCCCGCCTGCCCTCCAGCCCAGGCCGTTCTCCTGCCTAAACCAGCCCCCTGGATTGCTTCACTTCTCTGCCTGGCTCGACTCTACCCCACCACCCTGCTTGGCCTGGCTTGGTTGTTTCTCCAGATAGTCTAAACGATCTCTGAATCCTGCCTGGCAATAATTTATCCTCATTTTCTTTGGCCACTTGACCATTTCCTGCCCCTTTCCCCCAAGGAGGGTTCTAGGTCAACTTCTCTTTTATTAATTTTTTTTTATTATGAAGTTCTGCTTTGCCTGAACAAATATCCCAGCTGCCTGAGTGTAGCTGGATCTTTTAGGCTGTTTTTCACAGCTGCAGTGATGTTTCACCTCAGCATCTGCCCTGTGCATGGGCACAGGGATTTCTAGAACGTCCAGACGTTCTTAACTAACAAAAAGTCAGATATTGCCTCCCAGGACCTGCATGGGTGAGACTGTTGCTTTTCAGCTCTAAGGAGTGCCAGCGAGCATGGGCTTCTGTGCTCCCACTGTGGCATGGCTTTGGCTGACAAACCCTGTCCCTCCTCTTTGGGGCAGGTACTCAGGGCACTGAAGAACGTTTTAATTCCCAAGGGAATTGTCTGTGGGCTGAGCAAATTTTCTGGAAATGAAAGGATTGCTCTCTTTCTCCACCCTGTACCCTCAAGCAATGCTTGCTCTCCAGTGAGCATCTCTCAGAGGCTCTTAAGGTCAGTAAAACCTTTCTGGGGCATAAAGGGACTGACTGCCCTCAGACATGTGTGGTGAGAAATACAATTTCCCTTCAGGGCAGCTGGAGGGAAATTGAAAAGGGGCACAGACCTGGCTAATAGTGAGCATTTTTCAGGCATCACAGCAAAAAGTAGGAAGCAGGGAGCTGAATAAGAGCTTTGTGGATATTTAGAGAGAACCTAAATATTACGGGAGGAGGCAGAGTTGTGCCTTGTCATTCCTGTGTGAGGAATCTCCCAGCAGAGGCTCTGTTTGCAGTCCTGTATGCTGCTTTACAAAAATACCTTAACCTGGAAGGATGCAGACAGTCCTTGATCCCCATGAGTGTGGAGCCATGCTCTGTATGGTCTTGGGAACTCTGAGGGCATTGTTACTGTGATTCTCCCCTTGACAACCCCATGGAGATCTGTGATCTGGAGATGGAGCTAGCTGTTGAAATGAGAGTGTGGCTCAGCATGGCTTGTCCATCATAAATACACAGGGATTGGACATGAGTTATAGTAACTTTCACCTTGTTTCCCAGCCCTTCCATGAGGAATCTGTGTTCTGTCTTGTGAACATTCAGGAGAAAAACTCCACACTGGTTTGTGTTTGGGACTCTGTGACATCTCCTTTGGCTCTTGGCTGCCCAAGAGCAGGCAGCAGAGCAGCACAGCTTGTTTTATAATGCTCCGTTTGCAGTGGCTTGAACTGAGGCTGAACAATTGGGCAGGGTTCTGAGATGTCCGTTAAAATTAATGGCCTGCCTGTGGTGAGAGCTGGGCTGGGACTTGGGGTGTGACAGCTGATGGCCTGAGAGTGCCTATATTTGGATGATGCTGGACTGAAACCTTTGCGAGCTGCTGCTGAGCTGGTAGTTGATATCAGCAGCTCCCGTTACTGCAGCTCGGAGCAGTGTGTGGTCTCCTGACTAGTCCCGGATAGAGCTCTGGAACAGCAAGCTCCGGGCCACCGGGAAGCCGGAGCAGCAGGCCTGCTTTTCAGAAGTGTGAGCAGCTCTGTCAGGCTCAGCCTGAGCCATGGCTGCTGCCAGGATGTGAGGATATTTGGCTGCGCCTCTTGTTTTCTCCTCATGAACTCACACATTTGACTACCCCTACGCCTTGGCCCCCAGCCAGCCCTCGGCCCATCGCCGGTCAGGTGCTGCTGTTGCTGTTGTTGTCTCCGTGGTATTTTTAACTGCAGCACCACCACGTGGTCCAAGGCAAAACGGGCTCGTGGAAAACACAGGAAAAGATGGTGGTTAAAGAAAGGGATAAGCTGAAGGGGGAGGAGGGATGGGGGAATGATTACAGGCCTGAGGTCTTTTTACTGTCCAGTAGACACAAAAAGTCTGGTGACTTCCATGGCTGTGGTGAGCTAGAGGAGCGAGAGCTTTCTTATTAGAGACACTAACAGCAGGAGGAATTCTGCATTTTAGTCAGAACAAAAAACCATTGTTCTGCTAGAAACGTGTGTGAGCCCTGAAGAAAGTGGGCAGCTCGGATAGCCTGGTACATTGTAACTCGTTTCTATCTCCCACTGATTCCTCCCATCTATCCTCACCCACAGGACACAGTCTCCCAGGGGAGGAGGCTGTGCTGTGTGTCCACGGTAGAGATGTAGGAGAGTCTCTGCAGCTCACAGATGTGCGGTTAGGAGCCTGACAGGGATGAAAAACAAAGAGGAATGATTGCAAGCACAAGGATCTCGACAACAGCGGCCACCCAAACTCTGCCGTTACGTAAACTATGAGCTGTGAGTCTCTAGGTTTATTGTTCACCTGGAAATGAGAAAGCTCCTCTTGAGCCTTTGCTATCATGGGTGGGGAAGGTTCTGTGCCTAAATTAATCCTCTCTTATAAACATGCTTCCAGAGTTTATGCAACAAGAGTTAGATGAGTCCCAGGGAAGCCCTGACAGGAGGAGAGCTCTCCAAGCAGGCTGTGCCATGGAGGCGAGCCAGGGATATGCTGTGGAATACAGATGGAAGGAGGACTGTTTCCCTTGAGCTTGAGCACTGGGGTAGAGGTGGGTCTTCTACATCTTTAGTTGACAGTCAATCACTATTACTTCATGAGAAGGACAGAGCCCAGGCCCCCACAGGGGTGTCAGATTGACCATCCCCTTCCAAGGAAGCCGATAGCTGCAACTAAAATTTGTCAGGCTTCAGACAAACTCCTTTTAAGAGAAGGTGCTCAGTTTAATGAATCTTCCTGAACAATGCTGGCTGTGCTGGACTGTCCATCTGTCCTAGGCTGACCCTTGCTGGCTGCTTCAGTGCACTGGCTGATCTCTTAACTGGTTGCTGTAACAACTGGTCTCCAGGATTTATTTAAGGCGTGTTGTGAAAGGGGTTTGGAGAACCATTTCCTTTCTCACAACAAGTAAGGGAGAAGACACAGATTTCTACAGTTTGTCAAGAAAATATCCTCCACTCATGGCCAAGGAGAGGCCAGGATAGCTTTTGGTTTAGACCTGAAATTTGGTGTGAAATTCATCTCTCATTCAGCTCTTGTGCCTGCATGGTTTTGCATTTGGATTCCCAGTGCAGTACCAATAAGCTAATAGGTGAAGGATAGATTTGGCTTATGATAAGGAGGAATTACTTGATTTTCTATCCTGAAATTTCTGTTCATAGCTCACACAGAGTCCTGAGAAATCTGAAAAGCAGCAGGCAACCTGGAACTTAGCATTTCCGGAGAGAGACACAGCTGCCAAAAATCTTCTGTTTTGGGGGGAAAAAGGAGGTTTGGCTGCTGTAACATGGTGACAGTGATAAATGGACTGGGAGTCCCACTTGGAATAAACGATTACTGACAGGAGTCCAAATAAACAGAGGCAAAACCAGAGCAGGCTGTGGGTTAAGGTGGTTCTGAGCCAATGGAGCAAATGTGAAAGCGGCTGCAGCGCTGGTTGCAGAGGAAACACTGACTGAGCTGAGTGTCCTGACACAGAGCTGGCTCAGCCAGCTCGAGAGGGCTTAGAAAAGGAAACCAAAGCACATCCTATTCTCAGTGCTTCTCCTTTTCTGCTTTTCACTTTCTTTTTGTATCTGGGCAGTACTACTTTGATCTGGAACATGTCCAAGTGCTGCTCCTTCCGTTCCCTGATAAAACCTCAGGATCTTGCACATTTGGGCTGACAAATGCATAAGGACAGTAATCAACCTGAGACACATTCAGCAAGAAATCTTTTGTTATTACAGAATTACACAGGATTAGACAGTTGGTGCTCTTCTCTCCTTTGCAATCCAAACCTTAGCTCCAAGCTACAGAGTCTTGGAGCTGGCTGCTGTGCCAGATTTTGCACTGATTTTGTGGCGATGCCCTGAGGCCGCACAAGCACAGCACGTTCTCTCCATGACAGCTGCAGTTGGGCAATCTGCAATGCTTTACTTTTATATTACAGCAAAGCACGAAGTTTGAAGTGCCTAAGGATTCATCAGTCACCAAGTGACAGCCAGCTGTTTACCCCCAAACCGCTTTATTTAATGATCATTTCTCTGTAGTGCTGACAGGCCCCAATAAACAACTGGGACCTCAGTGTACTCAGTCCTGTGGAGAAGCAGCACAAAAGGGAACATTTTGGAAAAGCTCGCAACTATGAGACGAAGATAAAAATAAAATCGATTAAACAGGTGGCAGTGTGGAAACCAGAGACCACATTGGCCCCATGGCAGGATTTCATCACGTTTCCAGCCCATACATTGGCAGGTTCTTTCAAAGCAGCATGGGAAAGCTGCAGGGTAGTTTTTGAGAGGGAAGTTTGTTTTGTAATCGTGTATGTTGTGTTTTCAAGCTCAACAGGCAAGTAGGATATGTGTGATTTAAAATAGGACAAACTTTGGATCAGTATTGCAAATCCTCAGAGGGAAATCGGGAAGTGAGGTTGGGTGGTGAGCTCTTCCCAGTTTTCCTCCCTGCACCGAGTACTCCAGCAGCCCGGTGCTAGTACATCAAACCTTACTGGTGTCAGGGAAAAGGTGTTTTTTCCAGCAAGCAGTTTGGTTCTATGAGTCAGTGCATGGATCTACTGCTAGGGAAGATAATTCCCCTTTGCTCTTGTCGTTTGTCTGTGCAGGGGTCACAGACTGTTGAGGGGTGGATAGGGAAGCCAGCGCCTGCCAACCCTCCGAGCACTGCAGCCTTGCCTTGGCAGGGTGTTCGTAAACACTCCAGCACTTGGGATGGCAAATCCCACCGGCCTTTTAATAACAAATAATGTATTTCAAGTCCCAGGCACTGTGCAAACACATGAAGTGCCATGCTGAAGGTGTCACTGAGGTGCCACATCCCATCCGTTAGGGGCCTCTTTAGTCTGGGAGGAACCACATGCCCTTCCTGAGGGGAAAGTGTGGGCTAAGGGTGGCCATGTGCCCTCCCTGAGGTGAAAACACGGGTTGGGGGGGGATGTGTCTTCCCGCAGAGAAGTCATGAGTTCTGGGCAGCCATGTGTCCTCCTTGGGGAAAAAGTGCAGGCTTGGAGTGGCCATGTCCTCCCTGAGGGGAAAGCACGGGCCGAGGATGCTCATGCTGTCCCTGAGGGGGACAGGCAAGCTGGGGGCCCTGTGCCCTCCCTGCAGGAGGAAGGAACAGGCCCTGGGTGGCCGTGTGCCCTCCCTGCAGGAGGACGGAGCAGGCCATGGGTGGTTGTGTGCCCTCCCTGCAGGAGGACAGAGCAGGTTATGGGTGGTTGTGTGCCCTCCCTGCAGGAGGACGGAGCAGGCCATGGGTGGTTGTGTGCCCTCCCTGCAGGAGGAAGGAGCAGGCCATGGGTGGTTGTGTGCCCTCCCTGCAGGAGGAAGGAGCAGGCCATGGGTGGTTGTGTGCCCTCCCTGCAGGAGGATGGAGCAGGCTGTCGGTGGTTGTGTGCCCTCCCTGAAGGAAAGTGAGGGCTGTGGGTGGCTCTGCTTTCCCTGATAGAAAGCGCGGGGCTGGAGGGACCGTGCGCCCTCCCTGAGGAGAAAGGGCAGGTCAAGGGAGACATGTGCCCTCCCTAAGGGGAAAGCAGGAGCTCTGGGTGGCTCTGCCCTCCCTGAGGGGCAGGAGCAGCTGGAGTGGCTGTGTCCTCCATGAGAGGAACGAGGAGGTCAAAGGATGGCATGGAGGGCGCTGCTCCACCCCGAGGAGTGCACTCCCTCAAGGAAGGTGCAGGCTGTGGGTAGTCGTACCCTTCCTGAAAGCAAATGGCAGGCTAAGGGTGGCCATGTGCCCTCCTTGAAGGGAAAGTGTGGGCTGCAGGTGCTTGTGCCCTCCCTGAGGGGAAAGCGTGGGTCAGGGCTGGGTGTGCTCATCCCGAGGGAAGGAGCAGGCGAAGGGTGGCCGTGTGCTCTCCCTGGGGAGCGGGCACAGGCTGCAGGTGCTCATGGCGTCCCTGAAGGGAAAACACGGGCTAAGGATGTCCGTGTGCCCTCCTTGAGAGAAGCGTGTGGGCTAAGGATGCTCATGCCCTCTCTGAGGAGAAAGAGCGGGCTATGGGTGGCCAGAGCCCTCGAGGGGAAAGTGCAGGGTATGGGTGCCCGTGCCCTCCCTGAAAGGAAAACACGGGTTAAAGGTGTCCGTGTGCCCTCCCTGAAAGGAAAACATGGGTTAAGGGTGTCGGTGTGCCCTCCATGAGAGGAAAATACAGGTTAAGGGTGTCTGTGTGACCTCTCTGAGAGGAAAACAAGCGTTAAGGGTGTCCGTGTANCCCGGGGCCGCGGCGCGGGGACCGCCCGGCCCCGCTCCCTGTGCGGGCAGCGGGGGCTCAGAGGGCTCCAGGGGGTCCCGGCGTTCGGCCGGGGCAGCGGGTTGGTCTTCTCTTTGCCCCAATCCCTCAGATTTACAGCCGTCCCGACCTTTGCAGCTCGGGGCTTCAGCTGCGGGACGGGACGCAGCTTGAAAGANCATGAGGGGAAAGCACAGGCTAATGGCGTCCGTGTGCCCTCCCTGAGGGGAAGGCCCGGGCTCAGGGGGTCCCCGCGCTGTCCCCGAGGGCTCGGGACCCTGTCCGGCCGTGCTTCGGCGCGCAGGCGCACCCTCGTCCCCATTTTCCCTTCCGGGACACGGGGGCGTTTCCTGTTGCTGTGGCGGCGGCTCCCGGGACCGAGAGGGAACCGGCNGACGGGACGCAGCTTGAAAGATGCAGTGTTTACGTTAGAAAGCTGTTTTAAGGGCTACCGAAGGAGTGAAAAAATATTGCTGTGTGCGGTAAGGAGGAGAGCGGCTGTAGCCTGTGTGACACCGGCTCTCTTTGTGCCACAGCTTGAGTCTGAGCATCCTTATGTTCATTAAATCCCGCGCCTCGTCCTCTCGGTTCTTACACACACTGTATGTACTGGTGGTGAGAAAAGTCTGGGATGTGCGTGGAAAGACCTTAAATGCGTTGAGGAAAAAGTGGTGAAAACTTCCGCTTATCCACAGTTGGGAAGACTGACCCGTTTTGAATATTCCACGGCCCTGGCTCCTTGGGGAGAGGAGCGGGAGATGATATCAGCTTAGCTTGTGTGTGCTGAAAGGAAACGCCAGCAGGAGCTAGGAGTGGTGATGGATTTTGTAGGAGGAGCGGGGAAAACAGGCAGTGATTCGAACAAATAGCTTTCTGAATGTTTCTGGTACTACATTTGGTGTTGTTGCTCTAATAAATGAGTTTAATTTCTGAATATTGTTTGAAGATTTGGTGTGTCACTGAGACAAAAGAGGGCTACTTCTTAGTTCCTTTGCACTCCCCTCTTAAGGGGGTTTTATGGGAAGCTTTTTTATTTGGCACTTTTTGTTTAAATTTATAAAAGTAATATTTTCTCTTTGGCACGGTAAAATAAAAGAAACCCACGAAACATGGCTCTCAAACAGGAGCCATCGGACATTGTGTGTTGTAGTTCCACCTACTGTTTACCTATGAAATATTTTAAATACCTTTTATGATTGTCATAGTTGCTGCTTCAGTTCTGTAGCATAGACTGGGGGAAGGGTTCAGCGTGAGAGAATTGAATTGGGACTCCTGTTTCTTTTTAGATAATATGCAGATTTTACTTGGCATTGTTTAAAAACCAGAACTGTCAGTTGTTTATGTGTTTCTGTGCCTAAAGAAAACCCCGTGGCCACCAGAACTTGCAGTGTTGGGAATCACACAACCCCTCTTTTGCTTCATCCGACTGATATTTTGGCAATAAAACCAGACACAGTGAGAAAGTAATTTTAGGTTGTTTTGGAGACAAAGAGGAATGCTCTAACAGGGGGGCTGAAACTTGATAATTTAGTGCTGTTGCTCTCTGGCGTGGACTGTCTCTGTTTCAGAATGTGAAGTATCTCATCTCCCTGCACCCTTCCAGTTTTTGGTTTCTGCCTCTGCGTAATTAGGCAAGTGAGAAAACAAGTAAACATCAGCCACCGGAGCCACTAGGACAAGGTTAAATCTGCTCCAAGTTCCTCAAGATACCTGACCTGGATTTACCCAACGCAGAAACTTCCTCGTGTTCCACTGAAACTCCTCCTCTTTTCTGAGAAGTTTTATCACAGGCACTCTGCTTTTTCTGGAATGCTGTGGTCGTTTGAAATGTTTCTTTGCCGTTGCTTTGTGTATCTCTGTGTATAAATGCAGAGTTTATATTCCGTGTTAATCATTCATTTGCGGGTTGTTTCCTTTGTCAGTTCAAGAGGGAGGAGTTCCCTGTGTGGTGTAAGGGTGAGGAAGGAGGGAAGAGATTCTCTTTGATCCCTGGAGCACTGGACAGTTGAAAACAGGAACAAATATTAAGATTATTAATTTCACAAGGAAGCTAATTTGTCCTTGGCTCTCTTCAGCTGGTTGGATTTCATAGGTGGTGAATATATCCTTAGTAGTGAAAGAGTTCTTGAACTCCTTGTATCATTAGAATCAGTGTTAAAATCTGACCCTGTTTGAACTTAGCTGCCTTAAAGTGTTTTTATTAATCTGTCATTTAAAAAATAAGCAAAAAAAATCCTTGAGATAAAGAAAGTCAGTAATTCAATTTTAGATTAATCACAGGATTTTTGTCTGTTAGTTGTTGTTTGCAAATGGCCTTTTAAGAGTTATTTTATTGGGCAGTACCGTTCCAGACCAAAGGTCAGGGTCATAGTGCTCATAATGTCTGGTGAGTCATAGATTTGTCCTGGAATCCAATTCTGGAAGACATTTATAGGACATTGGCAGTGTCTGATCCCCTGGAAAGTATTCCAGCTGGGGGAAAAAATGTCTTTGCCTGCCCCTTTGCAGCCAGGTTTGTTGTCCTGTCATACTGTGAACAGGGTGATGCTTTTGAGTGCTGTAATATGTCCAATAAAATGCTCCTAGGTTGTAAATTACTTTCTGTGAGCCATTGGGAAAACATCTCATTAATAAGGGAAGGTTTTTTTATTATACCAGATAATAAATTCATTACACTCAGTCATGAGCAGGATCTTTCTGATGTTTATGAGCCTTTTAGTCTTAAATATTTCTTTACTGCTTGAGGTCCTTGCTTTAGTCACTCATGAGGTCATCTTTGGCACAGGCCCCTGCAAAATGCTTCAAGGGAGTGACAGTCCCTGCAGTAAGCAGATCTGGGATAATGTGATGCTCCCAAAATTCTCAGCCTTAATTCCAAACCTGTTGATTAAAGCCCAGGGAGAGCCCTGGTGGGTTTGCTCAGTTTCCACACTGTGTGGTTCAGTTGCTCTGGTACCCTTAGCTGTAGTAGTGGTGCTGCTGGCCCCATCCAGTTGAGGTGACCCAAATCCTTGGACCTTCTTGGTGTGTTGGCACTTTGTCTGGTGTCAGCACTGGCCAGAGTTGCAGCCCTTCTGCATAGTCTGTATCAAGATGAAATCCTTTGGAGGGTCTGTTTTCCCTTGCCAAATTAATCTTCTTGCTGTTCAGTGACTGAGTGATTGATGGAGGAGAAGACAGGGAAGAGCCTGGGTGCAGTCCTCTGAGTTTGTATTTCTGCCTTTCTCAGGAATATCCTCTGTGCCTCTCCTTTTTGGGAAGAGCTTGCTGACAGAACTGTCCTTTTTTCTTTTTCTTTTTCCTTTTTTTTTTTTTTGGACCTTCCCAAATTCTTGATCTGAATAACACCAAATGCTACTGATGATAATGCGAAAATATTTTCTTTGTCAGTTTGAGTTTACTGATGCTGCTTTACTTTGGATGGCTGGAAAAGATAGAAATCTGCTATTTCTTTACACCTGTAAACAACCCTTCTATGTGTATCTCTGCTCTTAAACATCAGCCTCCATGTGTGCAGGTTCCTGTCCCTTCTTTACTGTCCCCTGTCCCTCATTCTTCTCTTTGCTGTTTTTTTGACCCCTGCAGTTCTCTGATACCATTTTCAGAGAGGCTTCATAAGAATGCAGAATAATAAGAATAAATGCAGAAGTCTTACATGCATAAAAAGGAAACCACAGTCAGTAGTATTCAAAAGTTCCTTCTCATCCTGAATTACTCCTTCAGCACTGCAAAAGTGTGTTGAATAGAGGAAGCTGGAGCATGTTTTATAAAATGAAATATGCTTATAAAACAGTCTTCTGGCAGGTTTCAGATTTCTCTTATGTGGGCAAAAATAATGCCACTTTGAAATCATTAAGTAAATGCATTTCAAATAGTCTCATGGAGAATCAGGTCCTTGGATTCAGCTGCAGTTTCCTGCGGCTTTTTTGTAGCATTTTCCTGTTTTCTAGTATGTTCTCCACTGTTGTGTAAAGAACCTTTCAGCAGTGTAGGGAAGTCATACACAGCACTATTAGATATGTCAGCTGATTAAGTGAAAAATACCTACTGAGAGCACCACAAGCTGTTATCTTTAACAGAGCAAGGGCATGATTTTAAAATTGAAATACATTTTTAAGTGAGATCCCTTTTACAGTTACCTTAACAAGGAACCCAAGCTTTTCAAGTGGAATTGGTCCTACTAATCACTGATAGGAAAAGAATTACTGAATGTAATCACTGAAAATGGGTAAATGTCAGGGAATATGAATATCTAGTTGAAGTTTGATGTTTCTGGGTGACTGTATTACAGAATTCTAGATGAGTTACGTGGATTTCAGGGCTGTGTGGGAAGGCAGTGGCTGTAGTAGGAACATTGGGCATCCATTGGGCTGCTTGTTCTGCCCTGAAGGGAACCCATCTGCGAGCAGGACTTGAAGCCAACCCAGCCTGACGTCATGGAGAATTTTCTCTATTTCCTTTTGTGTGGTGATTTTTTTCCTACAGTTCGTTTCTTTGTCTCAGGAGAAAAGGGATTTCCATTGTCAACTACTTGTTTGTTGTAGAGGCATATCTTTTAACAAGCTCTTCATTCCCTCTTGGTAGGTGGAGGCCTTATCATTGCTGAAATAATGAATATATTTGTTATTCTCTACACAGTTTTAATAAGTGAATAATTTTGATACATTTTTCTCGTGCATTTGCAGAGGCACATACATTTGAAATTAGATGCGGTGCCTTTAGGTTTGTGGCGTGGGGTGTGGTAGTGGTAGGAATATCCCAAATAAGAGAAGTTGTGGGAGGTGATAATTTTTGTGGACTTTTTTTTTTTTTTGTGGCAGGCACTTGGGAGCAGAACTCTGCACTTCATTTCCCACATTTGGGGAAGTTGTATAACATGTAAGCATCTTGCAGGTCTGTGCACTCAGTCTTTCTCTCAGTCTTGTTTTTATATCTTTATTAATTTATTTGTGTTTAAAGCCAAGTAAGTATTTTGGTCCTGTTCTCAGGCTTTTGCTGAAATTATGGAAAACACAAGTGAGCATCTCTCTGGGTTAGCCAGGAGCCTTAAAGCAGATCCCCAGTCCTGGCGCCAGGCGGGGGTGGTTCTGAAGAGACCTTAAATAGTTCTTCCTCTGTGCTTTAAACATAAACTGGCTTTTCTCTAGCAGATATGGTGTTCATCTTCTCAGTTTTGTTCTATTTCTCTTTTAACAGCCATGGCTAGGAAAAGGCAAATCCTGATGTCCTTTACTGGGTTGTTGGTGTGCTGCTTTGCTTTTTATGAAGGATCTTGTTTTATAGTGGGCAGAAAGGCTGCAGAAAATATTTGGCACTATCAGTTCCCCTCCTGTTTTCTCAAGAAGTAGTTATCAGAAGAGGGGAAAAAAGAGATTGGATTTTATTATACTGTTAATAGTTTTATGGCTTTTGGGTGAGAGGACTGCTTTGGTTTCTGTATCTGGGAACAATTCCTTTGTGCATCTGGACGGGTGGTAATGCTGTGGTGCTGGTAATGCTCTGATGATTCTGGAGAGTGTTTTGATCTTTAATTTACAGTGGTTACTGCAGCTCCCAGCAACAGTCCATGCAGAAAGGCAGCTATTCCTGTGGAGCCAAAGAATTGCTGCCCTCTTGACTGGTCTCAATTTTGAATGGAGAGACGTGGAAATGGCCCTTGCAAAGATGAGGAAAACTGTGCTCCACTGAGTGGAGGTTGGGCAGAAAACTGCTCATGCATTCCAGAGTGGCTCTTGGTTTTTGCATGTGTGAATTGCACTCAGTGGTTCAGTCTTACTGAAAAAACTCAGGGGTTTGGTATAAAATCAAGACCAGAATATGCACAACAAGGATGCTTGCTGCAGCACCTGAGCTTACTCTGCATCTCTTCCAAAGTTAAGATCCTTTATGTGTCATTATTCCTTTCCCTACATGGGAAAGAAGAATAATAAAGACTTTTTTTGTGTGTGTGCATTTCAGATTGTGCAGTGAATGTCCACAAGAACTGCAAGAGTTTGCTGACTGAATGCAGCAGCATCAGACCCAAGGTGGGCTTTAACATTTGTTCTTCTTTTATAATAAAAAGGCTTGACATAATAAGTTTAATTTATGCAAGTGGTTTAATTTACATCTGTAGAGGATCTTGCCCTACATCTTCAAGACATTGGGTAGTTGCTAACTTGTCATTTTGGTAATTCATGATGATGTATGGAGGAAAAATAAAGTGAAACGTTTTATTGCTATACTGTGAATTACTTAGCCTGTGTCCCAGAACTGTGACTAACCCTAAGAATGCTCAAACCTGTCCCTTTTTTGGGGAATATAATTCAACATTGTGCCATCTCAAAGCTGATGGAAGAGCATGAGGGGTGGAGGGGAATTTGGTCGTAACAGTTGCACATTATTTCTAAGCTGGAAAATGCAGAATAAGTGATTTCATTTGGGAACTGTGATGAACTTTGTCTTGCTAAGCTGTTTATTTTTTATCTCTGTCACCCTGGTGCCTGTGATTGCATGTAAGGTCACAGGTTGTTTCACATAGATGTCTATCTGTTGGGCTTTTTTGTTCTGGTATTGGTTTTGAAAATCATTTCCTCCTCCTTATAACTAATAATACTTGAGGGAGTTTTAGTTTGTTTTAACCTGCAAGTGCTGATGATTTCAGAGACTGATAGCAGATTAGGGAGTACTGTGAGGGGGAAAAGAGGGAGCAGAGCAGCTCAGACCTGAGCAATTAGAGGTTAGAGGAAGTGTGTTCAGCCATTGGTGATGTAGAATGTAACTCTTCTGAGGGCAGAAATGTTCTTGTGGGGGTTTTGATTTATAATTTTAAACATCTCAGGGCATTGTGCATTTTCCTTTTAAACCGAAAAATTCACTTGCTCTGATGCTTTCATTTCCATTCTTCACCACCACCCAAAACTTCATGGTTGAATCAGCCCTGACAAACCACTCCTGAAGAGAGCAGAGAGGGAGTGGTGGCACAAAATGGGGTGAAGAATTCAGTCAGAAGTGGGAACCCCAAAGGGAAGCTCCCCAAACGACATTTGTTACAGCCTGCATTATTTATTTAATTTCTTTGCATCTTTGATAACTTGTATCTCAATGTTTTTTAATATCCTAGTATTACAAGAAGGATGAAGTTTAGCAAAGATTACCAAAGATGCAATTTGAAATGGACAGTAAATTTTTATTGAAACTGGCTGGATTTGTTTAGTCAGTATTGCTGGGAACTAAACAACAGCAAAGTGTGGGTGAAGACTGTCACCATGAAGGGGTTGCTTTCATCTCATAAATTAATTATCATAGCTTTAATTCAGTTGTAGCTTCATTTTTGGTTCTATTTCAGCCTGATTTATACTTTGTGGAATTTAATACAAAGGGTTAATGTCTGTATGTCATTCGTCTGCCACATGAAAAAATCAAAGCTGTTATTGTGTTAAATCTTTTATATTCTCAGTGAACATCTTCACTTACAGTTAATGCTATAGGATGGGAAAAATCTGATTCACTTTGGACTGAAAGTTTGGTCTGTATGTGTAAGAATATTGTATTTTTTCCTATAGCAGAAAGATTTGCAGCACAGACCTTCTGGATCTCCACAAAGTTCGCCCCAGTGCATTTCCCCAGGTTTGTACTAAAGAATGATTTCTGTGCTCAAGGCTTATCTGTTCGATTGTATTTTTTTTCTTTAATATGTTTTAAAGGCTATACACAGTGTGTTATTGAAGTATAGAGAAGGTCTCTTTTAATAAGATGGTTTCATTTTTTTTTCTATTGGGAATGGCTTAGAGGCTCCTAGCAATCTCCTGTGTGTTTTTATCTTTTTATCTTTTTATTTTTCTTTATACCTTCTTGCTGTGTAACCTCAAAATATCATGGTGAAAAGGGATCAATAAGCTCGTTTTTCATTGATTGTCTATTCTCTGGCCTCTGAAAAGACTAGAACTGTGAACTTTGTTTTACATCAGATTTTCATAATTGTCTATTTAAAACTTGCCTGCAGCTAGTGGTTGCTAGAAATCTCTAAGACAAGCTAGCACTAATGGTCTGAACATAAGTCTTTGTTGAAACAAAGTGAGGGAAAAGGATCTGGGAGGAAAAAAAACCAAGAAGAAAGAACATCTGTATTGCAGCATAGGCTTTGAAATATCTTTTTGCTCCTGGAAAAGAGCATCCCAGTCACAGGTGTATTAAATGGCATTTTAATTTGTAGATGGTACGAGGTGTGCATTAACAGATCAGGTGAGTGTCAGAACACAGCTGACTTGGATGTCTGAGCATCACTCTGGGTGTTCCAGGTGTTTTCAGGTACCATTTGCATTGCGAGGTGTCTTCTTCACGAAATGATTCTTCCCAAGAGGCAGCCCGGGGGATAATTGTTACAAGGAGATAAGTGGCTGTTTGCATTACCAAGAATGGGTCTGTGCATTTAGGAGAAAGTGCAGAGACTAAAATAGGAAGCAATAAGGGCTAATGAAGATGGGAGAAGTTGTCTGTAGGGCTGGTCGGCGAGGAGCTCTGTGGTACCCAGGCTCTGTGTGAGGGGAGCAGCGATCGATGTGGGGCACAGCAGTGTGCAGACAGTGCTAATTGAACTCAGAAAATGGCTTTTGGGCCGTGCAGGCTCTGCTAGGCAGACAGGACTCATTTTCCTTAGGCAAAAGCAGAAGCTGGAAATTAAAGGAACAGCTAATAGCCTGGGCATTGTATGTTCTTAGCACTGCAGACTGCGGTGCCCAGCAAAAAACCCCAAAGATATTGTATCAATGTAAAAGAAAAATTCATTTTAAAAGAGGTATAAACTGTGTCATATGTTCCCATCCCTCTCCCCTTGTTTTGCCTCTGGAGATTTCTAGGTCTGGCCTATCCTTGTGTAACAGAACTTTATGTTCCTGGCTTGTGGAGCACAGAAAGAGAACGTGATGGCCAATAATTTCAATACTTCCCCAAATGGAAACAGAGGGACATTGGCTATTAAGCCTTTGTTTAAGAAATCTGACTTGACAAATCTTGCAACTATCTAATTAGTGTCCTTTGGGGGTTGGAGGTGATGGAAAGGACTCAGTTTACCCAGTCTGTTGTAGACTGACAGTGCACTGTGTGTGTAGCCAGGAGGTTTTCAAACCCAAACAGGTTTTGGGAAAGGTATTTCCAGCAGGAAAAGATGTGGTGATATAATTTCTATTAAATGTCATTGATGAAACCTCCCCTGCAGCCCCAAAACAATTCTTCTGTCAATGAAGATGAAATGAGAGACAAGCAGGCATAGAGCAGGGGATATGAAAAAATGTGGAAAAACCTGTTTCATGACAAGAAGCTCGAATACCTTGATTTAACTGCTTCACTGAGCAAGGCAGAAGTGGAGAGAGAATTATTAGTGAAGGTACACTAAGGAGGGCAGGCTGAAAAAGGGGAACTTTTAGGGATGGGTGGACACCAGTGTTTTTACTAGAAAAGTGATGCATAAACCTTGTCTGGGAACTGGAGACCCCCTTGAACTGCTACAGCAGCAGCCCCCTGGTCCTGGAGCAGCCTCCTGCACACGGGACTGGGAGGGGGCTGGGTCTGTCCCTGCAGTGACAGAGCCCTGGGCTCAGGATCCGTGAGATCGCTCCCACTCCCATGTCCTTAAAAGCTCTTTGAAAAAGGGCAGCTGCAGACCTTGTCAGGGATCAATTCTAAAGATTGTCTGGCTGAGTCTGTCTCTGACTTGCCTGAAGTTCCTTTTTTAAAAGGATGTATTTTGTCTCCCGTTCCTTATCATTTATTACAGACATTAGTACTAAATAATTGTATCCATTTTTTATAAGTCTATTAGAGGCTTCCACATATTGTGTAATAGTGATTAAAGTTTCAAATATCTTTCCAGGTCACAGTCTGTCTAGATTTAAAAAGCATTAAAAAGCTGCATTGTTAGAATTAAATTTAGCTCTGGTATCTATTATGTGCAGTGTGTGTGCATGCAGATATAAATCGCTGTGAGCAATAAGCATTGCAAAGAACTTGTGGGGTTTTTTTCTGTGATCTCTGATTTTTCTTGTTTGCCATGAAATGTTCTGTGCCCTTATACGGTGGGGTGTGAATAATTGTGTGTAGGTTCTGGTGTTTTACTAAAGGAGAAGATACTTTGCAATTTCCACACTAAATGGGCACAGTAGGGACCAATTTCCTGCACTTCAGACCTGCTGATTTAGCCAATACAGTAAGTTAAGTGGCAGCTTTACATTTCTAGAAGGATCACAGGTAGTATAAAAACAGAGCATCTCTGGGGCCACTTTACTGTGCCAGGTCTGAGGGCAGCCAGTGGTGAGCATGGGGAATACAAATTCAAAAAGCAGCGGCAGAAGCAATGCGATTCCAGCTCACCCCGAGCTGTCTTTTTGTGGTTCCTTTTCGAGAAAATGGAATGAGAATGTTTTTCTGGACAATGAGCTCCTGACATCCAAGATCCTGTCAGTTCTCCGTCCGCATTCCGAGCGAGGGCTGAGAGCAGGCGAGCTGCAGTGCACGCCTCATTTTCTGAGTACCAATTCCATTTTTGCCTCTTTAGCCACTTCTCTGAAGGAGCAGCCCCGAAGTCTCCTCCTGGGACCGGATGGCACCCCAGCACTGTCCCGGAACCTCGGGATGACTATCGCCCAAAGAGGACATTCCCAGCCTTCACTGAACACTGCTGGAGCTGTTAATAAATTTGGGTGAGTAAAATGCTTCTTTGCTAATCCACCGGCTTCAGCTGCCCCCCACCTCCCCAGCGTGAAAAGAAAAACGAGAACTCGTGTTTCCAAGCTCAAAAGGGTTTTATTGAGCTTTCAGTGCTGAAAGTTACTTCCTTGCACAATATGCTCTTTTTATTTGCTTTTTTTTGGGTCTTTAATCCCTCTGTCCTGTGTCTCAAAAGGTATTGTATAAAATAGTGCAGTATTTGAGTGTTTCTATCTAGATTATGGTTTTCATGGATGTATTTGTCTTGAGAATTGTTGTGAAATTCAGTGATCTTGTCTGAGTTCAGCTGTTCTAGGTTGGGCTGGTGCTGACTGGTGTAGGAGGCAGCAGTGTTTTAAATTGCAGAATACCTTCATTAAAATAGTAGGCAAACTCAAAGCTATCTTCTGTTTTAAGTAGCTATTTACTTTTGATGTGCCCCAGTTATGCTCCCTTCCCAGTGAAAGTGCCCTTTGTACTCTGAACTGGCTGTGGCTTGTCACCAGGTGATGTCCTTGTAAACTGTCATACCAGAAGTTACAAGCTTTGCTCATGCTGCTCTAATTAAACTGCAGTATTTCAGTGTTGGAGTTGCTAAATTGATTTAACTGTTTAAAGAGTGCAGTGATATCTTTTATTTATTTATTGTAAGATAATTGTACTATAGCTTAGGAAAGATGCTTGTTAAAGAAGTTGGATTTTTTTTTAAATTTTAATTGTTCTGGTCTAATTTCTTTGGCCATTTAGGCTAATTTCAGGAGACATGGATGAAGGGGATTCAGGCTTTATAAAATTTAAGCAGACTTCAGATGACGTTGTCTCGCTTGCACCTTCAACAGCAGACTCCATTTTTCTGGAAGGTATGGAATTTTTGTGCTTTTCAGGATTGTTATGCAACTTCTCCCATGGGTTTTAAAGCAGCACCGAGGTGTTTTTACTCTTGTTGTTGTTACTGATGGTAAAGAGGGATATAGCGAGAAACAATTTAATAATTGAATGTGCTTTTGCTCTAGATGCATATTCTGTGTCCCTCCGGAGTGAAATAGAAACAGATGCTCATGAGTTTGAGGCAGAGTCTTGGAGTGTTGCAGTGGAACAGCCTTATGCAAAAAGGCAAAGGAAAGACGTTATAAAGAGGCAAGATGTCATTTATGGTAAGAGTATTTGTTATTCTTAAAACAACTTCTGTTTCATAGTGCCACTGTTGTGAAACAAAGCAGAAATCATTTTTGTTGGTTCCCGTTTTGACTTGTGCTTGAAAACTAAAATTGAGTGAAGGTTTTGGAGTCTGTTACCTGCATTAGTGTCTGTAAGTCCTTGTGTGAATGCCTTTAAGCATCCCATGGGTTTCAGTAGGGCTCTGTAAGCAGCAAAGCCCAGCTGTACAATTAGGGAACAGCTCAACTGCTACTGAGAGATGTCCTTAAATAAGTAGGGTCAGTCACTGCTGGGTTGGGACATTAGCAAGGCAAATCTAAGAGCTTCACATGAGTGATGCAAAGACTGTGGTGCAGAAGATGATCATGGCTTTCAGAGCCTGCTCTCCTGTCTCACTCATCACTGCACAGCCTATAAATGACTTTTGATTTTATTTTTTTATTTCCCCTTGCCCAGAACTAATGCAGACTGAAATGCACCATGTTAGGACACTGAAAATAATGCTGAAGGTGTACTCCAAAGCCATGAGAGAGGAACTGCAGTTCCCAAATGCAGTCATCAACAAGCTCTTTCCCTGTGTGGATGAGCTGCTGGAGATGCATGGGCAATTCCTGCTCCAGTTGAAGGAGAGACGAAAGGAATCCTTGGAAGAAGGCAGTGACCGAAATTATATAATCCAGAACATTGGAGACCTCTTGGTAAAACAGGTGTGAATTAAAACCTACCAGTGATGTTGACACTGTAAAGCTTCTAAAAAGCTACCTGTAAGGGTAGAGTTATGTGCTGTAAAGATTGATTCTTCCTGGGTTTGTGGTTATCTTCCCAGTTAATGTGGGAGCATGACTCCCAGGAATATGCCTAGTCACAAATAACATGAAATGGTCATTGAATGTTTTTTGGGCATGTATGTGTACATGTTGTGGGATATGTGACTTGTTTGGTTCTATTTTTCATCTATTCCAAGAGTAAAGTTACATATTCCTGGTGTCCATTCCAAACTTGGCTCTCCTTCAGATAATGCCAGACTTCTTCATTCTGATCTTTTAAAAATACAGTCAGGATCCATTGAACTCATGGCAGCTTTAGCACCATTCCGGCATGGAGTGGATGCAACAATTTCTATCATATACCATGACCTTTTTTTTTGCCCTTCAACTTCTACAGTTCACAGACTTTTTAAGTGAAGAGGCCCAAAAATCCTTTTTAAAAGTTCTCATAATGACAACCATCATTTAATATTTGGTTATCTTGTGGTATTCCAAGCCCCCACATGTCACACTGTCTAAATCTCTCATTTCTGGTACAGAACAAGTTGAAATACAGGAGAAATGTCTCAGAAATCAGTCACCATAAAATCATGTTAAACCTGGGGTTTATAGTAGAGGTAGGTTACTCTGAATGATTCATGTCTTTCATTCTTCTATTTCCAATTAGTTTTCAGGTGAAAATGGGGAGAGAATGAAAGAAAAATATGGTGTGTTCTGTTGTGGACACAATGAAGCTGTTAGCCATTACAAAGACCTGCTCCAAAGCAATAAGAAGTTCCAAAACTTAATAAAGGTAAACAGTAACCAGAAGTCTCCTATTCTGACTATGCAAAATATACTTCACTGCTTTAGGCTGTGTTTTGTACTTGAAGATCCCTCAAATGTGAATGAGCAGGGTTAGAGGCGTATTCTCATTAATTGGTGGGTTGTGAGCTTCTTGTATTTTAGATCTTTTGAGCTATTTGGAGACAAAACCACAATTAGCAAGTGTTACATTTGAGGCAGGCTCTTGAGAGCACCTAGGACTGGGGAATAGAATATTTGTTCTATTCAGGGCTCTGTCCTGCTGTGTGGCCATCAGGGTAAATTGGTTTGTTAATAAATTAAATCAATGATAAATGCTGCTGATGAGCTACTGTAGAAAAAGGAGACACTCTTAGTCAAGTTTTGCTCACGCCATCATCTTTCCAAACCCAGAAGATTGACTCCAGGGTGGTTTGCTGATCTGCTGCACATTCTAACGTGCAGTTAATAGGAAGGGCTGAAGAGACAGAGCCCAAGTGGAAGCTGTAACCTGAATCTCAGATGGCTTTGCAGAGGCCTAAATATTCTCATTTTCCAGTCCCCAGTAAGTGATACTGTGTGAACTTTCCAGCATAGCTCTGTACTTATAGCACGTCTTAGCCAGGCGCCTTTAAAGTGAGAGCCCTTCACTTCCAAGGAACTAAACAAGTGACCAGAGTTTTAAAATACATAGTCTCAATCCTTGTAGAGAAAGATCTGGGTAGTGTTTTCCTGCTGCCAGGTGTGTGCTGTACCTGCAGTCAGATTAACTTTACAGTCCTCCAGTTCTAAACAGGAATGGGTTTCTGTAGGTCAGGCTACTGGGGAACATACAGTGGTAAAATAAACACTTAATTTCTTCTTTTCTGACCTCATTTGCCTGGTAGGTGTTTGGGTCCAGTTTTAAAAACACAGTACTTTGCTATGTATTTAAGGTCTGACCCTGTTATAAAGGGCAGTCAGTTAGCAACAGGCAGTCACACAGTTCAGATTTGGAAGTTTCCCTGACTGACTCCACATTTATTTAGCAGTAGTTGAAAATAATACCTAAGATATCTTCCAGTAATAAAAGCACTTTTTTGAATGCTGCCAGGGGTTTTGCTGTAGTAGACGAGTACAGCTAATTTCATGGTGCTGTGTCTAATGTGCAGAAGTGTTTTGGGACAGAAAATATGTGAAGGGAGAGGGAGTTAGAAGCACTCTAACCCACTAGATGCACATGTTAGATGCACAGTGGGTGTGATGAGTTTGTCTTGTTTTCTAGAAAATTGGGAACTGTTCCATCGTGAGGAGATTGGGTGTTCAGGAGTGCATCCTCCTGGTCACCCAGCGCATCACCAAGTACCCGGTCCTGGTGGAACGGATCATTCAGAACACAGAAGGTGGGATGGTTCCTGGAAGCCTCACATTTGTCTGTTGGTCCTTTCTCTGTCGTGTTTTGCATGTTCTTACCTCAGACAGGCTGGTACTTTGTCTCACTTCTCTGGTGGCTGATGATGCCAGATCAGTCTCACCTCAGAGGGTCAAGAGAAACAAAGAATCACAAAATGGTGCAGGTTGGAAGGGACCTTAAAGCCCATCCAGTTCCACCCCCTGCCATGGCAGGGAGACCTTCCACTGTCCCAGGTTCCTCCAAACCCCAATGTCCAGCCTGGCCTTGGACACTGCCAGGGATCCAGGGGCAGCCACAGCTGCTCTGGGCACCCTGTGCCAGGGCCTCCCCACCCTCACAGGGAAGAATTTCTTCCCAATATCCCACCTAACCCTGCCTTCCTTCAGCTTAAAGGCATTCCCCATTGTCCTGTCACTCCAGGCCCTTGTAAATAGTCTCTCTCCATCTTTCCTGTAGGCTCCCTTCAGGCCACAATTAGGTCACCCTGACACTTCTCCAGACCGAACAATGCCACTTCTCCCAGCCTTTCCTCAGAGGAGAAGAGCAGCATTTAAAGTCTGCAACCACAAACCCATAGTAGTTAAACCTGTTGGTTCATTAGCTTTTCAGAGCTTTAGGTTATTATATTTCATTTTTAAACTTAAGCTCTTAGGAAATACTGTTAGGTCATCAGTATGGAACCCTCATGCTAAAATATGTTTGGATGGCTCACGTCTTCCAGAGCTGAAAACGTGACTGGCTGCTTCTCTTTTCCCTTAGCTGGAACTAGAGATTACGAAGAGCTGACCCAGGCCCTTGGTTTAATTAAGGACACCATCACCCATGTAGATGCCATGGTAAATGAGTGCGAGAAGGGGCAGCGACTCAAGGAGATCATGCACAAAATGGAGCTGAAATCATCTGGGAAATGCAAGAATGGGCTTTTGTTCCGGAAGGATGACATGAGCCAGAGGCGGCTTCTCCTGGATGGGATGCTGTACTGGAAAGCTGCATCAGGGCGGCTCAAAGGTAAAGCACCAGCAAGGGGAAAAACACAACTGGGAAACAAGATTTATGTTGGGTTGTTGTTTTTTTTTTTTAGTAACTGTTTATTACTGATCGATTGGGTATAAAATAAGATGACAATAACCTGCTCGTTTAATAGGATATTGGAGGAAATAGCACTTGTTCTATTCTTGGCTTGTCCAATAAGCATCTCTGTAATGGTGCATGATAAGTTCCTTATGCTGTTTGCTTATTATCTGGCTGATCTGCTTCCCAATTCAAGAGGGAGGTCTTCAGGTGGATGACAAAGCTTTGAGTCATCCTGACTTAGTCTCCTGTGGAAAGGCATTATCTTGTGCGAGCTCTGCTTCACACTTTGCAAAACCTGTGTCATGTCAGCCCCATGACACTTCATTCTGCAGTTGCCAGAAAATCAAAGCAGTGGCCATCAGGGAATATTTGAGCAGCTTCATTGCTCAAGTGTTCAAGGAGAAGCTTCAGTGGCGCAAAAAATACAGCCAAGAGTAGGTGGGACTGTGAATGGCTGCAGTTCCAGAAGAATCTGCTGTTGAGGGAGACATGTTCCCTCTGCAGTGCTGGAGTCCTTGTGTAGGATGTCTGTGTGGGTGTTCTCAAGCTTTAAATGAGCTCTGTTTAAATCAGCTGGTTCTGCATGGTGCAGTCTGGCTGGGGACAGCCCAGGTGGAAGGCAGTAGCAGACCCAGTATTGCAAATGGTGACATGCTATTCCCTGGCCTGCAGGAAACAAAAGTTAAGTGATTTTTGAGTCTGGACTGGTCTTTCTGCTTTAAAATACTACTTTCTTTCTCTTTTTTTTGGTCTCTTTTATTACTCTAGATATTCTGGCAGTCCTGCTCACTGATGTACTGTTGCTCTTACAAGAAAAGGACCAAAAATACACATTTGCCTCAGTGGTAGGTATTGTTCTCCTTATTTAACACATGCACTTAAAGGATTTATGAAAGTGACAGTAACTACAGAAAAAACACAATTAGGGATGTTAGATACTTGTTGTAGGAGGTTCAGAAAGAAAATTAGGTGAATAAACCAGCCAGTTATTATAGAATCACTTTTTCTGAAGGAGTTCTGGTACTTGTTGAATCCCTTTCCCACTCTCCCAGTGCAAACCAGTATTTCCTTGCATTGGCCAGTTGTAGCTGTCACATCTCCCATGGTTTTCCCTGTTTCTCTTCTTGTGCTGTGGCTTTCCCTTTCACTGAACTATGTTAGGCTGAGATTTTATACAAGTCATGGACGTTGCACATGCTAGAACTGTGCTTTGGAAAACACTTGCAAATAAATGCAAGAATCAAACACTTCTGTTTGATGTGCAGGGAAAGAATCTGCCATCTTGGTTAGGGACGTGGTAACTGTGGTCACAGTGCCCTGAGATTTAGTAGGGGCAGAGAACTTTCCTGAAATACATGGAATAAGCACTAAATGCAGATGTTATTACTGCAGCACTCTAGAACATTCAGTGGATTCATTTGCTTTTCTAGGGCATTTCCACAGGTGTCCTCAGAGAAGGTAATTTGTACATTTTGTCCTGATCTGGTTCACTGATGGCTGTAGTAGAACCTGTAACAGAGAAACTCTTTTATGTAATTGTTTTCTTGGATGTATTTTTTTTTTTCAAAACATGAACATTAGAGCTGAATTCTAATGGCAAAAGCTATTTTGGTGACCTCAGGGCTGTACAAACAACTGCTTTTCAAATTACCCTTCTCCTAATGCAGAACGGAGTGCTGTGTGGTGGATTTTTTTCCCTCTGGAAACGTGCTCTACACTTAGACCAATTTTTTTGCATCTTTGTATGTATACAGCTCATTTGAAATTTAATATCACTTCTCCATAAATAAATCAAGTGAGAGGAGCAAATGGATCTGCTCAGTGATTCTGTTTTTCCAGTGACCTCTGTTTGTGGCTGGAATTGCAGTACAGCTGCTCAGAGAAGCTGGCAGAAGTGGTGTTCCTGGTGTTTGCTTCACTGTTCAGTTCTCTTATCATGGCTCTAGATGATTCTGTGAAGGTTCAGCAGTCACAAAGAGCTGCTTTGTCCTGGGAAGGAACTTTCTAGGCTGCATATGTTGGAGCTATGCTGTAGGAAGCCTAGAGAGGTTTTTAGTAACTAATACCCCTCCTGTAAATGTGTTTTCGCTGCAAAGGCTGACAGCTAATCCAGTTAATCCTCATTATACAATACACTACCTGTCACCTGGTGTCATTTTTATCAGGGCCTGACACCCTCTAACACCTCTGTTTTATTTCTTTGGTAGTCAGCTTAAAACCTCTAACACTTCCTCTTGTTCTCTCCTTTCACTTCACAACGTGTCATTAAGGGTTTTGTTTTCTTTTTCAAATTTTGGGTTTGCCTCCTTTTGAGCAAAATTTTTTGAACCTGTTCTTGACTTCTGCGACCCAGTGGGAATCTTTAAATTGAAACACGCTTTAATATTCGATCAGGTATCAAGACCTCTTGTTTTTGACATGTGCATTCTTCATTCCATGTTTTCATTGATGGTAAAAAAATGGCAGCATCAGAAGTGTCATGTCGAAAGGTCAGAGTTATCTCATGATGTTACAGCTCCTGGTGGCTCTGGATAAATAGGAAGAGGGAGGAGCTAGGAAACACAATTCCTAAAATACACATATAATGTAATGCAATAAATGGTATTTTATTTTACAGGACTCTAAGCCACCAGTTATCTCACTGCAGAAATTGATTGTGAGAGAGGTAGCTAATGAGGAAAAGGCAATGTTCTTAATTAGCGCTTCCTTAAAAGGACCAGAAATGTATGAAATTCACACCAGCTCCAAAGAGGAGAGGAATTCCTGGATGGCACACATCCGCAGGGCTGTGGAGAGGTAAGGGAGGAGGGAAAGCAGCAGGGCCTGATTTCTTGCTTGTCTTCTCTTCACAGGACTCACAGGTGTAAATTTATCTTAAAAATCCATTTGACTCTCCCTAAACTTCCTGTGTAAGACTTCAGTGTGCAGTTCTGTTTGTTCATTGGGAAGAAGCCACTGATAAGGATGAAATTTAAGACTAGTCAAAGACTTCATTCTGCCTTTATTAAAAAAAATAAATAAATTTGGTTCACTGATGTCAAATGCAGCAGGGCTTTGGAAAAGGGAGGAAGATTGACACCCAGGATAAACCACAACTGAGGCAAAAGCTTGAGGTTGAATCCTGAGATGGTTTTAAATGATCTTAACATGCAAATCAAACATAGATCTGTCTTTCCCTTTGGACAGCTGTCCTGATGAGGAAGGAGGAACATTTAATGAACCTGAAGCAGAGAGGAGGCTGGCTGAAGCAAGAGCTGCAAAGTTAAAAGATTTTCAAGGTAATGACTTAGTTATATATTCCACAAGCTGCCTCTCAGCATTATTTGTGATTTATGACTGTCTAATTCTTTATCAAGATATGATTAAGTTTCTCCTTCATAAGTCTTTCAAGGTGTTGTAAGATTCTGTAGAAATAGTGGCTAAAGAAGTCTAATAAGCTTTGTCTCCTAATAAGTTTTCTCCTTAACTGTTAATTATATCTCTGCATTTGATGCTCTGACCATAAAATGAATGATAATCTCCCAAATTGAACGTGGTTCTGTGACAGTGACAAGGAAGGCAGCACTGAATTTGTTTCTTCCTTCAGAGCGTTTGAACATGAAAGATGACCTGATTCTGCAAAGTCTCACTGAGAAGCAACAGATTTATCTGGAAATGTCTGAGGTGAATGGCTTTGAAGACCATTCCCAAGGATCCCGAGCCAGACTGCTTCTTCGGGGGGATATCTCGGAGAATCTGCAAGGAGAGGCGATTTTGAAGTCTGCAGTGACTGAAGGTGAATGGAATGTGGGAATGTGTGGGCATTCACTCAGGTGCTGGGGTGGGGATAAGCACCCAGGATCTAAGTACAGGCCCTGAAAATCATCCTGTAATAACATAATGCTTTTATGTAACACAGTTCAGACTTCCTCGTTCTCAGAACCAACCTGCAAGAAAGGTGAAGTGCAGTTGTGGGTTTAGGTGGAAGACCTGCACAGCTTGGATTGTTTTATTTGTAAGCATCAACCAGTGAAATCTTAGGATGAGTCTGTTCAGAAAGGGTACAGAGTGCTCTAATAATACACAGTCCTAAAATGTAATATTATAGGAGGGCTGTCTATTAAAAACAGCCTATCTAAAGATAGTATGTTTAGAAAGAAAATAAGCCCAAACATAATTTCTATTAAAAAAAAAAAGAAAGAAAAAACAAACACTCAAGGCTTGATAATCTAATTTGCAATTAAGGAAGAGCTCATCTTTATATGAAGAGCCTGTCATGCAGAGCTACTCAAAAAGGAAAATTCATCTGTACTGCAGGACATCTCTGACTGCCTGGACTTGATGGTTGAAATGTTTTTTTAAACTCAGTAGCGTGATAACTTGTATTGCTGCATAGCCATGGCTGTTTACCTGATGTGTTCTCCTCTTCCCCAGCTGAAAATCTCCAGAACTTTATCTTCACTCACTTTGGCAGTGCATCCTGTCAGCCTGAGGATGGCTCTGGGTCAGGACTGCCCCGCAGAGCAGAGACCTTTGGAGGATATGACAGTAGTCCCTCAGTTTCAAGTAAAAGTAAGAAAGGGAACATTCAGCATTTTTATGTGCTTTTTACTGTACAGAGAATAAGAACAAGGAATTGAGGCTCTCATATATAAGGAAGCTTCACCAGGCTCTAAAAGGAAGATCAGAGCAAATCTCCAGCATGTGGTAGTAGCATGTTGGATCTTTTGCTCCTGATACCAACACTAGAGAGCAGAGTAGAGCTCTCAGTGTTATGCTAAGGGCACTGCTTTGACCCATTCTTTATAATTACCACAATTCCACACAGAATTCTAATTTTGTTTAAAAAAATAAGCTTGACCTGAAAACCTAGAAAATCTGAATTCAGCTGTCTGCTTTCATTATTGAGTCACGAACACTTTTTTCCACTTTGTATCTGCACAGTCACTAGAGGTTTGCTGAATCCTTAGATAATACAAATTGTCCTTTTGGCACAGATGATTCATCAGTTAATTAATGAAATAAGAGGAAAAACCAGATACTCTTTATCTCCATTTTTGCTTCATGCATTAATTGAAAAAGTGAACGGCCTTTATTTCACTGGTTGTTAATCTCTAGAATACTTTCTGTTGTCTCTGGAAGGCTCCATATATCTGTCATGTACTTTTTACAACAGGGGGTCCATCTCCCCTTACCTCCTTCCATGCTCACAGTGGTGCTGCTGTGACTGGAATGTTCCTGCTAACCAGTATTCTGCTGTGACTGGAATATTCCTGCTAACCAGTATTCCATGTCATGAGCTTGCAATTCTGGGAGCTGATTATTTTCATGCAGACATCGTGGTTGCTTCACTTAAAATAGCATAATGTAATTTGAACTTACCCTCCCTATTTATCTCAACCCGGTCTTCTCAAGTTTTTAAACATTTTTGAGCAACCCTACGTGTCACTGTTGCCTGATCTTCCACTTGGGATCAGCATGGAGAAGCCATGCAGTTGCATTTTGGTTCAAAATCACCATTTTTTCTGCTTGCTGTGTCTCTCACTGAGTTATCCCAGGCCCTGTGCTGGTGTGAGCTCCTCATACTCCTCTTCTCTTTCAGGTGGCAGGAAGAACAGTGGTGGAGACCAGAGGCAGTGGGACTGGAGGGGCTCTGCACTGAGTTCAGATGTGCAGCTCCATGACCTCTCTTCTGATGCAGAAGAAGGATCTCAAACTGTATGTTGAGCTTCTGAGGCATTTAAATGCTTTTCCTTGTGTTCCTCATTATGACAGTGGTGCAGAACAAATCTCACAAAGTTAAAAGTTGTAATAGCTGGCAGGGCTGGACTGGAAGAGTTTCGTCTGTAAAATTACTTGACTCTATTAAGGATGTTTTGTGGGATGAGTTGGTAACTCAGCACTTGAGAGGCGAGATAATTCAGTTTTCCATTTGCTCATTTGTTGCTGTACCATTAACACAGGCTTTAATCACCATGCTCCTGTTTCAGCTTGGCTTATGAATTCAGTATGTTTGATGTGTGTCCTTCAGTGCATGAGAGCAATCCCAGCTTGTTCTGGCAGCACTGCCAGTGCCCAACAAGTGTCCCTAGCACAGACACTGGTTTTGTCTCCCTTACAGAGTGATGGGACGAGGCTGGATGACAGCAGTGGTTTTCAGCCCACCATAGAGTCTCAGGTATGTTATTTCTGCTGCTAAGAAATACAATGGCCATAGTATAATAATAGCATGTAAAACCAAACCAAACCACCCCCAAAACTCAGTGTTTGTAATGTCTGTGGAACCTAGCACATGAACAGCTCACTGGCCAAACTTGCCTCTGAATCCCTGTGAGGGCTGTACCTGTGTAGTGATTCAGTGCTGGGACACGGGAGGAAGTGATGGGTAAATAGCTCAGGTGAAGAGAAGATGATGAGGACTTCTCTGTGGAATCCCAGGGAGATTTGCTGGGCACTGATTCACATCTGCACAAGGATAATAAACTGAAATTCCTTGTGCCTGCATATTGGCTTTTGCTATGTTAGATTTCTCTGGTGGTCATGCTTCCACTGTGTGTGTTTTTGTACAGATACCATGGATTATTTTCACTGCTTAAAAATAAAAAAAAAAGTCTAGTGCCTCAAATGAGAGCTCTGCTCAAGTGCCTAATGTTTTTTTTTTCTCCTCTTCAGCTTGTCCAAAGGATACAGACGCTGTTACAGTTGCTCTTCAGTCTTCAGGTAAACCACTATTTACTATCCCAAAGATTTGTTAGACACTAAATGTAATAAAATTTATGCAGGTGTGGAGAGGAGCTGCCTTGAAAATATCCCCTAAAGCTGGAGTGAAGTGCAGAATTTAGACCCGAGACTCAAGGAAAGAGTGCCTGGTATTTTGGAGGAAGTGCTAGAGCTGTTGTCTTAAGTAATTATTTCCTTTTTCCTGCTCACTTAATTCTTTTGCTGCTTTGAGCCCCATCTGCTCTCTGTGCTCACTGTTCCTACATGTGTGTATGAATTAGTTGTCTTTGCTGTTACTTTGTAATCAGCAATATTTTGACT
The DNA here is from genome assembly GCA_013397815.1 of Aleadryas rufinucha. Lineage (NCBI taxonomy): Eukaryota > Metazoa > Chordata > Aves > Passeriformes > Aleadryas > Aleadryas rufinucha. The sequence continues at coordinate 158,050 of VZTH01016133.1, forward strand.
GTTTTGGTTCAGGGTAACAATTCTAGGTGCAAGAAATGTCCAATTTGACACACATAAGCATAATTTATTTGTTTGGCCATCTTCAATGTCGTGTCAGTCACCATGGGCTGTACGAGCTGGAATTCAGATCTGCTCTGGAAGACAAAAGACTCTGTGATCTAACCTGGTAGATACTGTTGTCCCCTGCTTAGCTGTGCATGTTTTTTGAACCTGGATGCCTCATGCTGGACTTTATCCCCTCCAGGCTGTGATATCTCAGCAGGACAGCTACATCGAGGTGCAGCGAGCCACCATGGCAGACCGGGAGAAGCAGTACCGGCTGCAGTCCACCCGCGGGAATCTGCTGCTGGAGCAGGAGAAGCAAAGGAACTTTGAAAAGCAGAGGGAAGAACTGATGAATGTCCAGAAGCTCCAGAGCCAGCTGAAGCTGGAGCAGCAGCGCCTGGAGCGGGAGAGGAGCCGGCAGCAGAGGGAATTCGAGCTCACGGAAGCGCAGCTGCAGGAGCGCGCGGAGGAGATGCGGCAGCTGCGGGAGAGGCTGAGCCAGGACAGGGAAGAGCTGGAGAGGCAGAAGGAGGCCTATCAGCATGACCTGGAGAGGCTGCGGGAAGCCCAGAGAGCTGTTGAGAAGGAGAGGGAGCGCCTGGATCAGCTGAAGAAGCTGAAGAAGCAGAACACGGTGTCAGGCACCTTCTCCCCAGAAATGGGCCAGGTGAGGGATTGGTTTTCTCAGTTTTATTCCTATTAATCTCTTGCTTCTGGATGAAGGTTGCACTTGTTGCAGCACCAACCCATTTTTGCCTTTCACTGGGCTCCTCAAACCATCACCTGAAGTAGCTGGTGATGGCTGCTCTCAGAGAGATCAGAGCTTGGCAGTTTCCCAGTGTCTGTCAAGTTCCACCCAGACGTCTGGCAATGAGAATATTTATAAAAAGATAAAAATGAAGAATAAATTATTTTCAATTGTGGCTGACTGAGCAGTTTTCAAATTCAGGAGCTGTCCTGTTGCAGGCAAGTGATTGCAGAAGCTGTGCTTCATCAACAGCATTTTGTACAGTTGATTTCTGAAAACATTTCTTGTATTTGAAAATGGAAATTTGGAGGTCTGATTAAATTGATTCATTGCAACTTTCTGAAAGTCCTGCTTTCTCTCTGCCCTGTCATCACCCAGTGCAGTCTGCTCTTTTCTAGGTGCAATATTAAGCAGTTTGGAGCTGCTGAGGTTCTTTCCAGTGTCCAAGGACTTACACTCTTGCTCTTCTTTCTGTTCCCCAGTGAGCTTTCAGCTTTGTCTGCCCTGATGTGCTTTGCACTAGGAAGTGCTTCGTGCTCTCAGGGCTGGGGGTGGTCTCTCCTCATTTTGCTGGAGAGGATGAAAATCCCCATTTGACTTAGAATGCCTTTTTCCTCTTGCAGAGCCAGATGATCAGTCATTCCATCAGCTTCAATGGAGAAGGGGTGGAACCTTCTGCAGCTGGCTCCAAATCCTCGGTGAGAGTGAGCTCGGTGGCCGGGCTGGAGTACCTGGAGCGGCCGGACCTGGTCCGCAGGGACAGCACCACGCTGGAGAACCGGCCCTCCCTGAAGAACGAAGTGCCAATACATCTCCTGAGTGCAACCAACCAGATACAGAAACCAGCTGCAGTCCAGCAGCAGATCCCCACCAAGCTGGCCACCTTCACAAAAGGAAGCAAGGAGAAAGGTGGCAAGAACAAAGCATCTCACAGGACAGACAGTTCGGGTATGTGTGATTTTAAGTCTGTTTAAATGCATTTCTGAGCTCCACCAGGATCACAGGGAGGCAGAACACTGCAGTTAAACGTCTGTGTGGAACCCAGAAATGAATATGCTACAAGTTATTAGTGTGTTTGCTGCAGTTAAAATCTCTTAACCTCTTAAAATCCTGTTAGGAGCTATACTACTTAAATTGGAAATATAACCCAAAGGGATAATGTGGAAAACAGAGTTGTGTGTTCCAACACGACAGAATGGTGGTGAGAGGCTGTAAACCTGGATGTAAAATCTTCTTGTTTAACTGTAGTGCTAAAAGAAAAGAGCAAAACCAAAAGAAAAAAAAGTTGTTGTGCATGAGTAAAATATTTTGAGGCTGGCTTAGCCTTTTCTTACTGTCTGTCCAGGGTTGTAGTGACATCGAGTGCAGTGCTTTTCTTAGCACCAGTCAGTCATTAAATACAGATCTCCAGGCCAAAATTGAGATGCTGTGTGTGTTGTAGAGTTAAAAGGGGATAATTTTGTCACAAATAGAAGCAAGTGAAAATGCAGTCACCCTGTCCTGATGTAATTTCTGCTTTTAATTGCTGGGTACTGGAGTAGTGATCTTTGCCAATGACAGACACGCTAAAAGCCACTTTATCACTTAAAGTAGCCCCACTGCTAGCTGAGGGGAATGGCCTGTAATTTTCAGTTACGAAATTATCTTTTTAGCATTGTGCTGGATTCAGGCTTGGCAAGCTTGTCCATCACTCTGCACTGCTGCAGAGAACTCAGGGCCAAACCTGACAGAGGGAGCAGGGGGAGTGGCTTTGGCACACTGCAGAAACATCTGTCTCTGTCGTGCTTAAAGTTTAGTGCCTTTGCAAACTTGCTTATGGTTTTGCACATAAATGAAGCCTGTATCCTGTTACCCTGCATAGCAAATGCTGGTAAAATAAAGTTCTAATACCACATCTCCCCATGTTTATTTTTAATAGCTCTTACATAATGGTCTCTGCAGTGGAAATGGACTTAATGGTGTTTTTCTGTAATTTATATGGAAGGTATAAACCACAAATATATTGGTCTCTGTTCTCTTGTGAGCATTAGAGGGCTTCATGCTTGTTATGCCCATGTGTAAATCTTAGAATAAAATGGAACAAAACTTTCTGTACCGGAGGCACAACGCTGTGTATTGAATTTGGGTGTTGTGACATGTAAGGAATGTGTACTGAAGGAGAGAAGTTCTTTAGATCCAGAATAGCCATTTCATGAACTGCTTTTATTGTTGAAACTAAGAAACTGAGAGGCTGTAACACCAGAATCAGTGGGCTGTGCTGCTGAGCAGCTGTCAGACAGATGGAGAGCAGAGACAAAAGTTCATCACAGCTCTGCGTGTTGGAAGTAGCACAAATGGCCATTTGCTGTTTGAATGCTACAAAGACTTTTTTTTTTTTCTCTCTCTGCTGTGCTTGATACTCCTGGGTTTTAAATCGGAGATTGTCAGGGTCTGCCAGTAACTGAGCTAGAAGTCTCAAGGAGGAGAAAAGTATTCATAGTTTAAACAGCTGAAGAGAAAATTCAAGTAGGACCAGCTCTTTGTGGTTTTGCAGCTTTCTTGAGCGTGTGAAGGTGTCAGTACAGTGGCCCCAGCATGAAACAGTGATGTTTGTGAAGTGCTGCTCGCCTCAAATACTAATTTATAAAATATTTTCTTCAGCCTCTGTTGATCAGAAGCAGCTGCTTCCCCCCAGGCTCGGTGGACGAGAGGATGCTGTCCTGAGAGGCAGGCGGTCAGCAAGTCCATCCCTCCCAAGCAGCCAGACCACTGCATTCCAGCCAGGTATGCCTTGGCCAACTTGCCTATCCATGGAAATGCCTCAGGCTCCCTCTGCAGTGTCTTGAATATGTCTTCTTCCATTTTTTCCCCTCTAGAATTGTATGGCCCTACAGATGCTCAGCCAGAAGCACTTTCATCTGCCTCAGCGAACCTCTTCAAGCCCAATAACGTTCAGGTTCAGCCTCTGGTGCCCTCCCAGCCCAGTCTGTTGAATGTGCAAGATGATACCAGCAAAGAAGATGTCATTTTCTTCTAATTGTTTCCGTTTGAAGATGAATCTCCTGACACACTGTTTCAAGAACTCAGGCCCCAGTGTGCACCGTGATGGAGACCCGACATGGATGTCTTCTGATCCCTGCCCAGTTACTACTAGCAAGGACCAGACCAGGATTACTGTCCTACTTTGTTGGCTTCTCTGCCAGCAGCTCAGAAAGAGGGCACAGTAGTAACAATTTGCTTTTAAATTCTCCAATGTGTTGACACATGGCATGGGTATATCAATTCAGAGCATGTTAAAATTCTGACATTTATTGTAATGTGCTCTTTCTGGAGAATGTAACTGTTCGTGGGCACCATCCTGTAAACTGTTGTCGGTGATGTTGAACCACCCAGATTTTTATGTAAAAAGTTTTAGTAGTAGGCCCGAAAATGGCTGCAAATTTTTAAATCTGTTTTCCCAGGTGCAGGTCAGTAATGGGTTGTGTGTTGGTAACCAGGTGACAGCGAGCCAGTCCCCTCCCAGCCAGGTGTGCCAGGCACTGTGAACCCAGTGGCACAAGCCCCGTGGCCAGGTACAGTGGAAGAGAAGGTAAGGTGAGCTTCTGACAGTCTTCAAGGGGCAGGAGCTCCACCTTTTCGTGGAGGAGAAGGGTTGGACGTGTGCGAATTCACAATGATAATGAAGAGTTGGACTGAATGCGCATTTCATTGGCCACCAGCGTCACTGGGATCCTGTCTCCTTGCTGGGGACAGCAGTGCAGGTTCCCAGGCAAACTCATGAGTTGGTTCAGAATGAACTTAGAGACTTGGATTTTGTTCTTTGCTGAAGACATGTCTAAGAAGCGTTCAAATGCAGTAATTTATTGTCTTGTTTAATCCTGTTTTCTGCATCTTTTGTTTGTTAATTTGTTGGGACTTTACTCCCAGTACCAGAAGATATCAAAGCTGCTGTTACTGCAGAGGCTTCTCTGCAGCATCGTGTTAGGAATGAAGGGAATAAGAACTGTTTGGTTTTAAAATTAAAAATAACTATTAAAAAAAAATACTCTTAGCTAAACCTGTGTTTAGCTGCTTTCAGCTAAACCAGCTTTGATACCTCTTGTGAAATGGGTCAGTTCTTGATCGTGGAATGGTGATGACATTAAGTGTTCTGCTGAAAAGGCATTATTTCCCTTTGTAGTAATTTGCACAGTTGTTTTGTGTTGTGTTTGTCACTCTGTGTCTCGGATTCTTTTCCCACCCTCACCCAAGGATGTTTGTTCTGGTGTATGTTGAATGTGACTGGTCAGATAATGGTGCACAGGAGAGATTGTTTAGGGGTATTTGTTACAGAATTAAAGAAATCAGGATCTTGAAGCTTAAAAACCTGGATTAATACCTTTCAGGACATGATTGATAATAGCTTTTTTTTTAATATCTTGAACTGATTTGAAGTGATTTTAGAAGCAGTGGATGGAAGGCCTGGTCAGTTCTCCATCCAGTCTCATGGCAATGGATCCAGTGGCTGTTTGCCAGTCTCCTCAAATCACTGAGCTGTCCCTGTGATTAGGCCCTGTGTGATGTTAGTGTAACTTCTCTTTGCTTGAGAGTTTTGAAATTACTTCAGTAGTTACAGTGCAAGAAACTTTATCAATTTTCAGCAGAAAACACAGCAGTTTGTCTTTTCAAGTGGTGATAATTTGGGTTATTGCCTTCAGACGAGAAATTGAAAAACCCAAATTTACTGGTCAGGGGAAAGATAAGCTACAAAATACTGAAGAGGTGTTAGGGACAAGCACTCCTGCTGGAACAGTTCTTGGATTTAAGGGTCTTTTTCTTAGCTGAGTGATGCTGGTGCAAACCTGAGGCAGTGGCACTGAGGTGAGAGGAAAGTCCGAACTGTCTGGCTTGTTACCAGATCAGGGATGCTCCCCCAGCCCCCAACAAGTGAAATTGGACACATTTCCCTTTAATACCAAAGGACTGCTTGGTAAATCATCAGCATTGCAGAACCTGGAGTGATTGTCAGCAGGAAACAGTGTGGGACTGTTCCACGTGGTGATTTGGTGGTGTTGGGATACCGTATCTTTGGTGGTTAGAACAGAGTTCCACTCCATATTCAGTTTTTGCATTCCAAAAAGTTAGTTTGGAATGGAGGGGAGCTCTTAAAATCAGTGTAACTCCTGATAATGCAGCAGTGTAGGATCCAGCAGCTCTGTAGGACTGGCACTGATTCTTCCATCGGGTGATGTGCAGACTCCAGTCACCTCTGATCCCCTGTGATTTCCCCTGGAAGCATACAGGGAAGCAGCAGGAATGCACAGTATGTTCTCTCCTTCATGCTGTGGTTTGGGCCACTCCTAGTGAAAACTCGATGCCCCCATTGCCTTAAATTACCAGGTTTTTAGGAGTTTTAGCCTGAAGCTAAGTTGCATCAGTGGAGTAAACCACCTTGGCCAAAAAGGGATGTCATTTTGGGTGCTTGGAAGCAATTTTTGGAAACATTTATTTAGGTTTATTTTGTGCCTGTCCTAAAGTGTGAGAGGGAGTGTTGGAAGGGCTGGAGCAGCTCGTGGGCTCCTTTCTCCTTCTGTGCAACGGACGAATTTGAATATAGAACAGTGACATGGAAAATGAAGTCTGTAGTGAGGTCCCATTTATTTTAATGTTTTAACTTAAACGTAACTTTTTTAATACTTCTTGTCAGCAGTGCTTGAAATAAGTTTTGGCTGATAACAAATGGATCCAAGCCTGTGGCAGGCCAGGCTGTTGGCCCAACACCCCAAAAGCTCCTTGGAATGTGGGTCTTCAATCTGTAACTGAGAAATGACCTTAAAGTCATTCTCTGTCCTCAGTACACGTGCCTGGCTGCAGCTGCCTTTATGAAACCTGTTTGCACCCCGAGTAGAGACGGTGTCTTCTGTCACTTGGGTCAGCCTGGAGAAGGCTTTGGAATTAGCAGGTGCTGTGATACCTCATTGCTGGTGCAGGGTCACCCCACCAGAGTGTGGGCAGGGGATCCTCAGAAGGCTGAGGGAAGCAAGTGAATTATTTTCTTTTAATGAATATGACTTTCTTTAAATGAATCATGGGTCTCTTCACTTGTGCAAAACTGAATCTGTGAAATTGTTACCAAATCACTCCAGTTGAGTAAACTGGTTTTGGACTCTTCACTCAAATCTTGTTCCTAGAAAAATAACTCTTCTAGGTGAATTAGTTTGCAACGTACTGCTGTGTCCTGGGCTCAGTAACCTGCTATTGATTCTGAGTCACATCCTTCCTATTGGACTTTTTGATCACTTCAGCTAAAACTTTCCTTTTAAGTGATTTCTGAGGATTAGACAGTTCAAAATTCTGTGCCTCCCGGGTGCCTTTTGGCTTCTCTCTGAGCTGGGGTGTGGAGGAAATGCCAGCACGAGCTTTGAACTGCCGCCGTGTTTGCTTGGTGTCACAGCCTTAAAATTATCAGCATGTTTGTCCTTCAATATTGTGATGTTGCAATGTAGAGGCTGTTTCTATGGCTCTGATTTCAATTTGAACTCTGCTGTTAAGGAGGCTTCCTCTTTCTCTTCCCATCTGGAATGCGGTCACTCCATGTTCCAGGCTGAGGATGCCTCCATGGCCACTAGTGCTGAGCACAGCTGCCCTGTGTGTGTTGTGGATGCTTCCCTAGTTTTTAACTGTGCTGTCTGTGGATTGTAGCTGTGGCATGTCCCACGAATTGAGATCGCTGATCATCCCCCAGCGCGAGGCAGAAGAATTGGTGTTCCTAGAGACGCTTGCTCATCCAGGTACTCGCCTTCCTGCACAGCTAGGAGTCATTCTAAATAATTTGCAGGCAGTTTTGTCTTTCTGAGTAGTAGTCAGATGATTCTGCATACATGGAGCTTGGTGTTTGTCATTTGCATTTACAATGAGAGTCGAAACTTAAACTAGGAAAGGGTTAAAAATACTTATTTCATTTTAATTCTAACTCTGCGGAATGGGAGCCGAGGCTCCCCGGTGCTGCTCAGTGGAGTCCCTGTGTGTTGTGCCCCCCATGCAAGGGAGTTTGGAGATTTTGTTGTCTTCCCCAGCAGTTCTCACATTTACCAGGAAACAGATCTGCATGCCAGGTTACACAAGTGCTGTAGGCAAAGCAAAGCCTTTCCCCTGCTCTCTCTTCGAGACCAGACCCAACATCTCCGTAACCGCTGGCGACTTCATCATCCACCATCAGCACGATCCTCTTCAAACAGCATCTGTGCGAGCTCTGGTTCATAACATTTGTGCCATGTTTATAAATCAGTTTTTTATATTTTTGTACTGAAAGAAATTGGAGCACTTTAGAAAAGTTGATTTCAAATTCCGTTTCTGTCTGTACCCAGAAGGAGATCTCTCATGGGTGTAGATCCTGTTGGCATAACTGCGTGCATCTCACTCAGAGCTGTGAACTCTCTTGACGCTCTTTAGTCTTAGGTCTGGTTTCTAGGCCCACCTTGCACTGTAAAGATTTAATAAATAATCATGGTCCATGGTTAAATTGACCATTTTGTTGGGGAAGAGTTTGGTTTTGTTTTTTCGTTAGGGTGTAAACATTGTAAATATTTCCTTTACTGTTGATACTGCAGTAGCAACATCTTTGTAGTCTTTATTTTATTTGTAAAGTTGATGGTTAAATGTTAATATTCTGTTGAATTGTGCACTCTTGATTAATTGTAAACATGATCTTAGCACACCAAATGATGATTTTTACAATGATTGCAATGTTTCTCCACTGAAGGATTTCAGAGCTGCAATAGGACTGAAACCAACTTCTAGCAATAAAAAAAAAGAACATTTAAAAGCTGTCTGCCTTTATATCTATATAATTATTTACTGTTTTCTATTTGAATGAAGATCAAAGCAGCTGCCACTTCTCACGTGCTTCTCATTTTCTACCCTGGACAGAAATAATGTGCCACAGGAACAAAACTCTGACAGTTCTCCAAAGGAGAGGACGGAGCATAGGAGGTGTTCAGTGCAGAATACAAATAGCTGCAGCCCTTGGCAGTGAGGTGAACACCTGAGGGAAAGATCAGCTGCTCCCAAACATCTGAACTCTGCTGGTGAGAGAGAACTTGGTTAAGTTGCTTACATTAGCGTGGAGGTGCTTTGCATGGTGCCAGCCTGAGACATGCCTGGCTCTGTCCCAGGCAGTATCGGTTCCCACTTGGAACAAGGATAACAAAAATAGAAACTTTCTCCCTAGTGCTCGTGCCAGTTTGGCAGCCCTCGCTGCCAGCACCATCCCATAGCCCCTGGCTGGGGCTGCTCTTCCCAGCTCTGCAGCAGGCTGAGCTTCCTGGTGAAATCCCCACTGCTGGCACAGCTGGCAAGTGAGTCCAAGAGCTGTAACCTCCAGTTGTTTCTAGAGAGAACAGATACAAAACCAGGAGACAGTGGGAAAACTGGGCCCTGGATTGGTGCTCTCAAGGAAGAGGGAGGGTTTTGTCATCGGGATCCTGTGCTGCAGCCGGGGGTGAGGAGAGCCCTGAGCCAGGGCTGGTGGCAGTGCCAGCGCTGTGGTCTGCCTGTCACTGCCTTTGGGGCTTATCAAAGCAGCTTGAGGGGAGCCTGGGCCTTTGTGTGCAGGAGTCAGTAGAACAAGCCAGCATTTGTCAGCCTCTGAAGTGCATGTGACATCTGGGTTGCGACACAAACTGGAACTCCACTGGAAAAACAGAATTTTTTCTACTTTTCCACATACGTAAATAATCAAAGACTTCTAGGCAGACCAGTGTTTAAAATTTGGTCTTTATGGGAACTAACAGGCTGTCATGTGAGAGAATGACGTCTCAAAGTGTGTGTCTGTGGAGAAGCTTTTGCTTGTGCTCCTTTTAGGAAAATATTTCTTCCATCTGTGGAGCTCCCGGGAGCCGAGCCATGGTGCCCGCTGGAGATCAGTCACTGCCTCTGTGCTTCCAGACCTCGTGTCTGTGTCACCACAGCAAGGCCAGTCACTCCAGCTCCATTTCTAAATATTTTTGGCAGCAAGAGATGGAATCAAAGTGGTTTTGTGGGGGACAGCAGAGGGGGACAGTCTAGGATAGAAGCTAAGAGGAGCTGCACTGCGCTCTCGTGCAGCCGTTTTCATGTCAGACCTGTAGGAATTGTTTCTAGGAAGATAAGAAGAGCCTGGATCGGGGAGATCTAGGGTTAACATGGCCAGGAGGGATCCCTGCAGCACAGATTCCCACTGGGAGCTGCCCAGCTGCAGCAGCCCAGAGCTCAGCAGAGGCAAGTTTAAATCCTGGGCAGAATTTGCATCTGTTAGAAGTTTGGTGCTGCTGCAGCCATCCGTGTTCAAAGGTGTGTAGGTGTTGCTGTGTTCAGTTCTTGCCACAGCAGCAGGGCAGACATTCCTTGGGGATTGCAAACACCTTGCCTGGCAGTGGCACTGATAACGCTGTCACTCCTCTGTGAGACGCGGAGGGTGTGATTTCAGGGAGGGTGTGACTTCAGGACACGGCTGGCGGTGCCTTCAGAGCTGGTAACTTGCTCACGCCGATATCCCAGCAGCTCCGCCCTGCCTTGTCTCTCTCTCCAATCTGGAGCTAATTAACCCGAAACCCAAACCACATTCTTTCTGTGGATGAATCACGCCGAGGCCATCGGCAATGACCAGCTTTATGCTAAACCAGCCTCTTTCATGTGGGTGAGACAAGGCTGATGGTTCCCATACGTACATCTGAGATTCATCTGGGAGCCAGATGCTCGAGGACAAACATGCACAAAGGATATTGGCTCCACAGTGTGCTCCAGCAGTGGGAATGTGCTGCTTGCTGCCTTTCCCTTTCCTCAGCCCTGTGATTCAAATCCGGTTTAATTTCTCATCCCAGCAATGGGGCCAGCCCAAGGCCCAGCAAGTGAGGGATGTGGGGGCTGTCCTACATTGTTTGCTCCTGCTGTGCCCGTGGGATCTGGCAGAGGATAAAAGCCAAACCCTCCTGGAGCTGGCAGGGCTGGTGCATGCGACACAGGGCCCCCAGTTCTGGGACTGTCACGGGCACCAGAGGCTCAGACAGGGCAGGATCACTTTGTTATGGGGCTCCTTGACTTTGCATGGGATGGAGGGACAGGACAAGAGAGAATGGCTTCACACAGAAGGCAGGTTTATATGGGATATTGGGAAGGAATTGTTCCCTGGGAGGGGGGGGAGGCCCTGGCACAGGGTGCCCAGAGCAGCTGGGGCTGCCCCTGGATCCCTGGAAGTGTCCAAGGCCAGGCTGGACATTGGGGCTTGGAGCAGCCTGGGACAGTGGAAGGTGTCCCTGCCATGGCAGGGAGTGGGACTGGATGGGCTTTAAGGTCCCTTCCAACCCAAACCATTCTATGATTCTCTGTCCACAGGACCATGAAAACTCCTCACTGACAGCACAGCCTCTCCCGTGTCAGAGCAGCAGCTGATAGCATTTCACTGTGTGGAGCAGTGTCTTGCTAGACCTGAAGCCATCCCAGGTGACTGCATGGGAAATGCAGATCTGCCAGGGAATTCCAGGTGTGCAATGTCCCTTTTCCCTTCTGGAACCTTGGAAGTCATGGACAAAATCACACTGTGGGTAGTTAAAGCTTTGTTGTTCCTGGGCTGCCATGAATTATCATTGTAACAGCTCCTTGCTAGATGTGTGGTGGGTGTGCTGTAGATCATTTGAATGATCCATATCCCATCTTAACCAGGAAGGGGAATTTCTCAGCCACTGCTGTGCTTGGAAGGAAGAAAGGCCATGTGCTGTCTTAGTGCTCTGGCAGCAGGAGCTGCTGAGCAGGAAGCACCTACAAACCCAAGCAGCAATTCCCTCAAAATCAACCCTGACTGTCTTGTGGCCAGGAGGGAGGTTGATCAGTCTGATCCCAAACTTCTCTGGCTGTGCTGGCTTGTAGGCTTTGTGTGAGAAGAGGAACATCCCATGGGACAGCGCTGTCATACTTGGATTGTTTTGCCTTTGAGCCTAGTGATGCCCACGTGTGTTGCCTCTTCCAGATGTGGTTGTGAGCTGGGGTCTAACTCCTGCAGCTGGAGGTGCAGACACAAAGTGGGGGAGCTGGGCTAGGAGAGGCCTAGGTTTGAGCTGTGCTGAGATTCTAAATTAATTCTGTTAATTCACGAGGATTTCTACCCCAGCAACCAAACTCACCTCTAAACCAAATTCACCTCCAGCTCAGTTGGCCTGAACCTTCTGGCCCTGGCACTGAAGCAGCGAGTGGATCCAGGCATGGAAATGTCAGACTGGGAGAACAGGTCTGTTGGGACGACTCAGGCACGCAGCAGGGAAGCGCTCTCGTTTTCCCCAGGGTACTCCGGGAGCTGGGAGCTGGCTCCTGCCAGGAGGAGGTGGAGCTGGAGGGACAGCACGGGGCTCTCTGCCAGGTGAAGGAGGATGAACCGATGCAATGCAGCCCGGCCTGGCTTTGTTGCTGGCTTGTTGATGGCTTTGTTGCTGGCTTTGTAGCTGGCTTTGTGGCTGGCTTTGTTGCCGGCAGCAGGGAGCCACCGCGGAGCAGCCCAGCCCAGGTGTGCTTGGAGCTTTCCCTGAGAGGGGGTTGGATTGAAAGGAGGGAACAATGCCCAGCCCCTGCAAAGGCTGCAGCAGCAGCAGCAGAGCTGGGGCTCGTTCCCCCTGCTGAGAACACCAAGCCTGGCTCCGATAACGCCCAGGCAGACGGATCCGTGCTGCTGGAAGCTGCTCCATCCCTGGAGTGGGAGGCGGATGTGGCGGGGAGCCAGCGTTTATTGCTTGGCAGCATAAACAAAACAGCTGCTGCTGCTCAAACGGCCCTGAATGAAACCTCCGCTCCTCTGACTCGCTGAGCACAGTCGNCGATGCAATGCAGCCCGGCCTGGCTTTGTTGCTGGCTTGTTGATGGCTTTGGCAATGCAGCCCGGCCTGGCTTTGTTGCTGGCTTTGTTGCCGGCAGCAGGGAGCCACCGCGGAGCAGCCCAGCCCAGGTGTGCTTGGAGCTTTCCCTGAGAGGGGGTTGGATTGAAAGGAGGGAACAATGCCCAGCCCCTGCAAAGGCTGCAGCAGCAGCAGCAGAGCTGGGGCTCGTTCCCCCTGCTGAGAACACCAAGCCTGGCTCCGATAACGCCCAGGCAGACGGATCCGTGCTGCTGGAAGCTGCTCCATCCCTGGAGTGGGAGGCGGATGTGGCGGGGAGCCAGCGTTTATTGCTTGGCAGCATAAACAAAACAGCTGCTGCTGCTCAAACGGCCCTGAATGAAACCTCCGCTCCTCTGACTCGCTGAGCACAGTCGGACTCTGTCCAGCTCTCAGCTGGAGATGTAACAAAGGTGAGGCAGCTCCTGGCTGGATAACAGGGTTGGAGACGCCTGCAGACAGCTGCTGGTCCCAGCAGAGTCCCGTGCCGTGCTTGCGAGGCACAGCCAGCCTGGGAGCTGCTGGGTGGTTGGATCCCATGATCTTAACAGCCTTTTCCCATCAAAAGGAGTCTGTGTCCCTGCTGCTGCCTGTGGGCTCCAGGCAGGCTGTGGGCTCCTCTCCCTGCAGCCTGATGAGCTCCCGGTGGGCTCAGCCAGCGATGGAGAGGAGGCACAACAAGGGTGAATGAAAAAAGGCCCAGCCTGGGGGCTGAGAATGGCAAAAGCATCGGAAAAACGAGTGGAAAGGAAGCTGGTGCGTCTGCTCCAGCCCCCAGCAGCAGGGCAGCTCCCTTCCTTCCCATCCTGCCAGCTCTTGCCTGTGCAAGCAGCTCGGAAGAGTTGTGACATTGATTTATTTAATTCTGAAATAATGCATCACACCCAAACCATGCTTCTGTGGTGAGACAGTTGGTTGTACCTTTGGTGCCTGTTTCCTCTGACCATGCTGGTTCCTGTCTCACCTCCTCCCCTTAACAGAGCTTTTCTTTCCCAGGCACTGCCTCTCTTCACCTGGAACAGGGCCTGGAGCCCTTTGGGACAGAAGGGGCAGCAATTTATCCCAATCTTTTGGATAGTGAGGAAACCCAACTCCATGGCCAGTGACTAGGTAAGGGCAGAGAATATCTTAATCTTTAAAGATTTGAAGAAATTTATGTCTCCTTCAAAGCTAGAAGGCAGTGTGAGACCTGAGCTTTCCTCAGTCCCAAGTTACAAAGACACAGGAAGATCTGAGCCCTCGATTTGGGAATGCTCCTCACTGTTCTACTAAGTATGGTCTCAAGTGTGGGCTGGGAACACCTGCACCTTAAGCACACAGAGCAGGCAATGGACACAGTGGATTTTATTCAGATTTATTGAAGCAGCTCCAGGCTGAGTAATAAACAAACAAAACTGCTGTATAAAAAAGAGATAAATGTACAGAACCAGCCCGTGGGCAAAGTACTGTCACCTGTTCTGACATCCCAGGCAACTGCTTGGGTGCTGCGAGTCCCAGCAGTGCAGTCCAGAGCCTGCAGCTGGTCAGGAGTGTCCTTCCTCCTTTCTAGTATCACTGAAACCAAAATAATCCCTCTGGTTCCTGCTCTGAAGTCACACAAGTCAGGAGGAAACTTGGAAACCTTTTGCTGTCTCAAGGGACAGCACAAGCTGTCAGCCCAAGGAGGTCCCTCTGTGCCTGTCCCCTCCCTGGCCTGACCAAGGGGATGGATTTGCAGAAGCGATTCAAAGCCAAAACCGTGTTGCCTTGAGCCCTGCTGGTGCTGAGGGGATCCACGCTGGCACCCAGCTCACAGACTTGCCAGGTGGGAGGAGGTTCTCCTGCTGCCTGCGTGTTCCATCTGGATCCTCAGTCAAGGGAGGCACTGGCAAAATCAGGTGTGAAGCCTGTGGTGCAGAACAGAGCATTGTGAGACCAGTGCACAGCAACCCCAACCCCACTCCTCAGGCCTCAAACCCCAGAGAAATCCCAGCAATGCCTGCTGATTTCCCTCTACAGACAGGAATTTTCTAAAGGTATCACTGGATATTTTATTACAGTAAATAATTTTATTTAGACAGTACAGCTCTTGTAAGGAGAAAAGAAAAACCCTGCAGGGTCTGTGATTCACTGGCATCGTTTCTGCCAAAAGCCTTTAGAAAGGTTTAATTCCAGTTGCAAATGTTGAAAGTCAATCTCTGTGTAGCAGGAAAGCAACGGCATGAAAGGGACACCAGGGAATAATTAGAAGCAGAGAAACCCTGTGTTTATACATAGACAAGGCTTGTCTTATAAATGCAATTACCCACCATTCTGGGACTAAATCCCAGCTATAATCTTGTTCTGGCACCAGCTCACAGCCCTGGCGTCCCACAAGACATTTGGGTGCCACTGGCAGATTAAGCGTGGCACCAGGAGGAGGAGGCTGTGCTAAAAGCAGCAGCTGGACCCGGTGGCACCACGGGGTCTGTCCCAGCTCCTGCAGACAGCCTGCCTGCAAAAACATCGACTCTCCAGCCTCCTGACCCAGGGACGACACCCAATCCTCGCACACAGCATTCCCCAAAATCTTTGCACGGGCCAAGATGCCAGGTTAAGAGTCTTGTTATTTATACTAATCTTCTCCCTGCAGCGTTTCAGCACCTAGAGAGTCCTTCTCTCCCCTGCAGGGCTTTAGATCCCAAACTACCAGCCTGGAAGTTCTGGAGGTGATGTTCACACAAGGCTGTTCTCTAGGACAACTCCAGAGCCACGTGCATCCACCCCTCGAGGTTTAACCTGATGCAGAGGAGCTCTGGGTTGACCCACAACTATTTACCTTCCAGGTCCTTCGCCACCCTCAGGCTGACAGGTACTTCCAGGTGCTGACGAAGGCGGTGGGGATGAGGGAATAAGGCACCGTGGTGACGCTGCTCCAGGTGTCGGATGAGGGGTCGTAGCAGTCCAGGGTCTTGCAGCGCTGAGCCCCGCAGTAGCCCCCCACCACGTAGAGCCTGTTCCCCGAGGTGACAGCGCGGCAGCTGATGCGCTTGGCGGTGACATCCCCGAACTTGGACCACTGGAAGGTGTCACTGTGGAAGCGGTACGCAGAGCTGGCGGAGAACTCCGTGTCCCCGCCGATGACGATGACGTGGCTGCCCACCACGGCGGCGGCCGTGTAGCGCCAGGGCTGGGGGCAGCTGGCGGGCACCGTCCAGCGGTTCTGGCAGGGGTCGAAGCACTGCACCTTGGGCAGCTTGTTCTGGTTGGCGCTGGTGCCCCCGAAAACGAACAGCTTCATCTTGGCTCCCACCACGGCAGCGTTGCTCACGCCTTCCCGGAGAGGAGCCACCAGGGACCACTTGTCCAGCTGAGGGTCGTAGTGCTCCACTTGCTTGAGGGACACGGAGGGAGAGGCCGGGAAGGCCCCGCTCATGGCCGTGTGACCGCCCACCACGTACAGGCAGTGGTCCAGCTCGGCGGAGCCGTGGCCGAAGCGTGCCACCAGCATGGGAGCAGCTTTGGCCCACTCGTCGTGGAGGGTGTCGTACACCCAGACGTCCCTGGAAGCGCCGTTCTCGGAGCCCTTGCCGCCGGTGATGTAGACCTTGCAGCCGATGGCGCAGGCGCTGCACTCCTTGCGGGGGCTGGGGATGTCGGCGCGAGGGATGATCTCGCTGGTTTTATGGTCCAGCATGTAGATCTTGTCGCACATGAAGGTCTGGCCCCCCAGCAGCAGCAGGGCCTGGCTGACCTTGCGGGGCCGGGCGCAGCACCCCGTCACCAGGCCGTCGTTCTGCAGGATCTTCATTTTGCATCGCACGGCGTCGGCCACGATCTCCTCCCCCAGCTTGTGGCTGGTCACCAGCTTCTCACAGGCCACCTGCTTCCGCAGGTAGGACTCGGGCAGCAGGGCCAGGCGGACGGAGCGCAGCAGCTCGGGCAGGACTTCGTGGCGTCGGGGCAAATCATAGCGGATCCAGCCTATGACAGCCTCATAGACCAGCGTCTCGTCCTCCACCTCCAGCTCCTCGCTCTCCACCAGCTCCAGCAGCTTGTCTTTGGGCAGTCGGAGGAAATCTTCGGTCTTGCAGAGCGAGGTGAAGTTGGCCAAGGCCATCCTCCAGGACAGCTCCAGCAGCCGCTCGCAGCAGTGGGCATCGGACAGCAGCAGCATGTTCAGGCAATTCCCAGGGTAGAGATTCTTCTCCAGAAAGTCAGCCGAAGCATCCCGGATATCCTGGAACTGCAGCATGTCCCCGGCCTCCAGCAGGGACTCCGCGTTCTCCTCGTTGATCAGCACCCGGGCTGAGTAGGCGTAGTCCAGCAGCAGCTCCAGCACCTCGGGGTGCAGGGAGTCGTGGAAGTTGACCTCGGCATCTCTGCTCTCCTTCAGGCCCCCGCTGAACATGGCGTTGAAGTAGCGGCTGCAGGCGGCCAGGACGGCGCGGTGGCAGGGGAAGCTCTGGTTCCCCGCCCGCAGCACCACGTCGGTGAAGAGGTTCTGCTGGCGGAGCAGGTTCAGTTGGGTGAGGAGGCTGTCGGCGTGGCCCGGTTTGTGGAAGAGGTGGATGTTCATGGAGCCGGAGCTCGAGCGGGATTTCCGGTTCTCGTGGCTGCTGACGGACATAGTGCTGAGGCCGCTCTGCGGGGCAAAACCGACGAGTCAGCACGGGCAGCGCGGTCCCCAGCACGGCACGGCACGGCCGGGGGTGCAGCACTGGGACGGCGGCCGCGGAGAGGAGCCGGCGGCGGGAGCGCGGTACCGGCCGGTAACGGGAGCGCGGTGGGGGCGTCCCGCAGCCGCGGGGCACTGACCGAAACGGAGCACCGGGAGCTCCCGGATCGAACGCCGGTGCAGCGCACGGCTCCGCCGGGCCTCACGTAGTACCGGGGAGGGGGCGATGTGCGCTCCCGGTGATGCCCGCGCCCAGCCCACCCCGCGGTCCCGCACCCAGCTCAGGGGTCGCGCACGCGGTCCCCCACTCGGCTCCGCGGTCCCGCACCCAGCCCGCGGTCCCCTACCCGGCTCCGCTGTCCCGCACGGGGCTCAGAGGTCCCGCACCCGGCTCCGCTGTGTCCCGCCCGGCTCCGCTGTCCCGCGCCTGGCTCAGCTATTCTGCACCCGGCCCCGCGGTTCCGCGGTCCCGCATTTGGTACAGCTGTCCCACACCTGCCCCCGCGGTCCCGCACCTTCCCCCATTATCCCGTACCCGGTGTCGCACTCCGTCCCGTACCCGGTCCCGCACCCGGTCCCGTACGGTTCCGCACCCGGTCCCGTACCCGGTTCCGCACAAGGTCCCGCACGGTCCCGTACCCAGTCCTGTACCCGGTCTCGTACCCGGTCTCTACCCGGTCCCGCACGGTCCCGTACCCAGTCCTGTACCCGGTCTCGTACCCGGTCTCTACCCGGTCCCGCACGGTCCCGTACCCAGTTCCACACCCGGTCCCGCACAGCCCCGTACCTGGCTCCACACCCGGTCCCGCACGATCTCGTACCCGGTCCCACA
>VZTH01016137.1:1821-106932 GCA_013397815.1 Aleadryas rufinucha
AGAGGAGACATGAATGAAACAATGAAGTTAAGCCTGGGTAGAAAGGGTGAGGGAAAGGTGTTACTTTAATTTTTATTTTCTTCTGACCAACTAAATGTATTTTAATTTGAAATAAATTAAATTATTATTCCCCAATTTGAGTCTGGTTTGCCTATTACAGTAGTTGGTTAGTCATTCCCTGCCACTATCTTGACCCACAAGCTTTTTCATCCTATTTTCTCCCCGGGTCCTGTTGATGTGAGGGCATGAGAGAGCAGCTGTGTGGGCATATGAAAGCCAGCCAAGGTCAACCCACCACAGGATACTTCTACCGATATCTTTCTAAAAGTATTTCTTTAGTACTTTAATACTGCTTTCAAAAGAATATTTCTTTAGTATGATCTAGTGAAAGGTGACCCTGCCCATGGAATTGGGGTTGGAACCAGTTGATCTTTAATATTCCTTCCAAGCCATTCTATGATTCTGTTACAACATTGTAAGCAAAAATCTTCTCCTCTCCCAGATATGGCCTCCTTGACCAGCCAGCCTTTCTATTTCTACTACCTACTTTGTTTTCCTTCCAGGAGTCTTAGTTATTCCTGGTTTCATTCTTTTCTTTCCTTCCATGTTACACCAATAATTCTCCCTTTCTTCCCTCAGGACCTCTGAATCCCAATCCTTAACTTCTTCTCTAGACTGTACAACAAATCTCTGTCCTTTGAGTTTTGCTCTTTTCTATATTGCAGTTATTTCAAACATCTCTTACCACTGCTGCGCTGGTCTCTGCACAGACTTCCCAGGCAGCTACTGCCAGTTTCCTGTTCTCAGTTTTTCTCAGTTAATATCTCATCACTCTGTCTCCTTCCCTAACTTGAAGCCTCAGTTCTTGAGGTCTCCTCCACACTTGTGTTGATTCAGTGCACTGCAAACATGGTTGTGACACTTGTACTTTTGTGGTTTGAATTCCACAGTGTCGTTTTCCTCCATGCGACAACTGCAGTCTCAGAAGAGTTATCTAAAATCACTCTTGGCAAAACTTTGCAGAACTGCCATTTTAGAGAGAGTCTTCTTTGATCCTCAGTGAGCAGAATCTAGTAGGATTTGAACTGCTTAAATGCACTATAAAACGAGGCTGCATGGACTGCAATTTTGCAAATGCTGATAACATGACACCATGTGGCTAGATTTTCAAGTTGATGGCAAATAGATATAAACATTCCCTTCATTGCCAGAATTATTCAGGGTAAAGCACAGAATCATGATTAGCAATTCCAGACCAAATATTTAAAGTCTGGCAAAACTGTAAACAACTGAAAGCCGAGTCATGCAATTCAACCAATAAGGAAACCAAATAGTGGGTGGATTTACCAGCCCTGCTTGTATAGAACACTTTAAGGGCCAAATTAACAGCTGGTAGAAATCAAAAAACAGCAATGAGTGACTAACAGTACCTCTGATTCATAGCAGGTGTAGATTCAGCTTGTAAAATAAAAATTAAATTCTATGTTTTGATCCTATGTGAGAAAGCATCCTTTATTGTTGCATTTTAAGTGTATCTGCTCCCAAAAACATCTTTGCTGTTCCCTCGAAAAAAATCTCTGTGCTCAACAGAGATAAGATGAGGACGCGCATGTAAAGTATGAAAATAAAAGATTAACTGGTTGATGCAGAGTCCTTGTAAGGAGAACATCCATACAAATACATTCTTTATTATTCACATTTCAAAGACATCTCTCAAAAATATTAGATGAATGCTGTAAAACGGGTGAGGAAAACAAGCATTTAAATTAGAAGTCAAAACCAGAACTTGATATTTAATATCACATAAAGAACCATGTAGCTGAGAATTTTCTTCCTGGAAATCAATTTTTCTTTGCCTCACTTTTGTTTTGTCCTGTGAAACACAAATTGCTTCCCTGTAAAATCCCCTGCTCATCACTTGTACCTTCCAAATTGTGAGCAGATATTCTGATAATCCCATATTTTAAACCTTTCATTTGCAAATTTTCTTTTATTTGTATTTTTGGTTGGTACTAAGAACTCTATTCTCTTGTGTAAAGTATTAAAGTACAGCAAAAATTTCATGGCCACTGTTCAGAATTATTTGCATTTCTAGAGAACACTAAACCTTGATTTGTACATAGAGAAAATGATAAAATGCAATTCTCCATTCTTGTCTCACAGAAAACAGGCTTATTCCTATTGAAAAAAACTTTTATTACTTCAGACCATTTTTGAAAAATTGAAGTGCAAAAAATTTTTCTCACAAGTTCTTTGTTCTTCTAATAGCAACAGACCAATGTGTATGAGCTTCTTTCTTCCAATTTATGTGCAGCCAAGGCTACAATACTACCCATATCTCCTGGCATAGCCAGGCTCCAGGACTTCTTGAAAAGAATGCTAGACAAAATCTCACTTCAGTTCAAGCAAAATTAAATGAGAGGACTTACGGAAGTGAGAGGAGAAACTTATTTCCGAGATCTACAAGATTTTTACTGACTCAAATCACCAAGATTTTAGCCACTTGCAGTCTTTTTTTCATATTATTCATGGCCTCTCATACACACACATACTCACCAGGACCAGGGTGCCATGAACCCGGTGATCTGGCCAGGAGCTGTTGTGGAAAAGAGGCAACAAAGCACACTTGGCTGTCAAGACTTCACCACGTCTCTGGCATCCTTTCTGATGAACAACAGCAAATCAATTTTGGACTTAATGGGGCAGTCATCAAAAGTTGCTAGTTTCAGCCTTTAAAAATCTTCAATTAATTTTGCTGTTTCTGTTTTTCTTTGGAAAATGTTTGATGTATATGTCACAGTCTCTTTTCTCTGGTGAGCTAACAGCAAAAGAATTGCTGTGTGTGATATGTTGCAGTCTGGTTGCCATGCTCCTGGTGTATGGACTCAGAACTTCCACTGATCAGTCATCTGTGTCTTATCAGAATGCCGGCCTTTTGGTCTTCAGGTGAGCAACACATTCTTCAATTTTACTGCTGGGAAGAGCATCCTGGAGGCAATGACCTGGGGATAGTGTTTTCTGTGACAAATGTAAGCCATTTCTTTTAACCCTTTTCTCCTGTTCTAGTGTTTAAACACACAGGTATTTCTGTTCATATTTCATTCTTACCAATCTTAGTATTTCCTTTAAAAATTTCCGCAAGAGAAGAACAGAGTTTCTCTTCCACAGTGAAAAGACCCATTAGGTGATAAGATATAAATCTAGTGGTCTATGCAACATTCCCTGGCACATTACTCTGGATGTCTCACAGCTTGACATCCCTTAGTGCCCCTCTTTGTAACACTGTCAGTAAGAATGGACTTGCTAATACACAGCCCATCTTCCATTTTTGTGTGTCATGCTAATTGTCACTATATTACAATCAGTGCATTTATCTGTTGGAAACCTTCACACTCATCTGACTCTTTCTATAAATTGTTTCAGTCGTCAGATTGGCACTGGAGCAGCATTTGTTTCCTTTCTGCTACTACTGCTCTTCATATGAATTATGAACACAGAAATAAAGGTTCATGAATTAATATCTTAGGTGAGATTTTCTTTTTTTATATGTATAATAATAATTTTCAAAGAAGCATCTAGTTTTAATGCTACCTTCTCTTTCTTTCCTCTTTTGTTAATTCCAATTATTTATCTGCTTTCTGTGAACTTTTATGCAAATTATAATAATTTTCATATTGCTACTATGATAAAATTAAAACTTTTCTTTCAAGAGTATCTCCATTAACAACCTAACCAGAAGAACAATGATTATCTAATCAGAAAACAAGTATCCATATCTACCACATATCTGTCACCTAATCATAAGACAATTTTAACTCCTTTTGTTGGTACTTTTTCTGGTGTTAATACATTTCACAATAATGTCTACAGACTTTTGATGTAGATCTCTTCTAATAATTTGTGAGCACCTTTGCATTTACTTTACTGACTGAAGTGAGGTTGGGGTATTCAAAACTTTTTCTCACAGGGCTTTTTTGTTTAGCTGTTTGTATCCCAATATGAAAAGTGATGTAATCTAAGTCAAAACTGCATGAAATGGAATTGTTTTTCCAAACACTTTTAAGTAAATATTGACATTTTACCATAGATGACTCTGTTGCCATGAAAGTACTTCTATGTAAAAGAAAACTGCATCAGGAAGCTTCTAGGGATTCATTTATGCTTATTGAGATTTTATTCCATGCCTTTGCCAGAATAGTTTCCACTGATAACTGATACACTGTGAGGTAATGCACACAGGCAATGATTCCCCATGGGCTCCACCTAATGCTTAAAAAGAAAAATCCCCTTCCTCATCTTCAAATTGCTGTCTGGACTGTTTTTTGATTCATCATTGCCCCTCCGAGGTGTAAACCATGTTTGCAAAGGTGAAAGCAGAGTGATTAAGTTTCTTTCACAGTTGTCACAAAATAACATGACTTGAATTTTTAAATCCAAAGATAAAATGTAATGCTTTCATGGAAAACAGCCTGTGCACCTTGAGAAAGACAACCTGGTTTTAACATTATGATTTATGCTCATGGATATTATGCAGAAGGCCAAAGGTCAAAATGTAGAAAAACATAGAGTGTTCATTGGCTCCAGAACATGAAGAAATTATGAATATAACATCTGATGTCCCACTTACCACAAACTGCATTTTCAGCAGCTCCCACATCAACCTCTTGGTTTTCAAAGACATCAATTTTTATTCATTCTTGGTGAAGTTATCCTTATATCTGATGCTTTTTCTGTAAAATATGTGCTACTAACTCTAACCTCAAGTTATCTAGTTTGCCACAAACCATTAGTTTATTTACTATATTAAAGTGCTACTGTCAGAATTCCAGTTCTTCCAGATACAATCTAGTTACTTCTTGGGTCTTTAGTGTTCTCCTATAAGCTAAAATTTCCTGACTTTAAATAGGCTTTTAACTGTCTTGAATTTTGTCAGTTTCTCTCTATTGTTCCCTAAAGTCTGAATGTCAGACCAAAATATGTTTCCATACAACAAAGCAGAGATAATTTAAATAGTGTACAATGGCTTCTATTTTCTGATACTCAGCATTTCCCTGCTTACAAACTACTAAACTTCCAAGTTTATAGCTGGAAGCTCACATTCAAACAATTATTCATCATTTACCGAATGTACCTTCACTACTTTTCAAACCTAAAATACATTATATTCCCTACATGACTTTGACACTGTTACCATGTCTTCTTCTAGCTCCCTGCTCGGGGAGCTTTTTGCTTGAAACAAGAGATACAGATGGGTTCTTCAGATTCTTGCTTTAAGATAGACGTTTATTCAGTCTTATCAGAGAAACAGAGCCACAAGCATGACCCTGACAAAGCGAGAGACAAAAAGAACAGTCTTATCAGTGTTACACAGCCTTTTTAAAGGTAAATCACCGAATAAAAACTTAAAATAAAAGATATTTTTACTTTTCTATCAATACATAAGAAATATGTCAGCCATGCCAACAGGAACTGCGGCATTTCTTATCCAATCATCTTAAACTACTTTTTGCTGCAAAATATGGTGTCCAGAGAAGAAGGGAGGAGGTTCAGAAAAAAACAACTGTCCTTCATTTTGAAGTTTTTACTATTATCTATTTGCTATATAAACAAACCTAAAAAACTCTAGACCTTTTACCCTGTGACAATCTTACATAATATTCTATCACCTAGTTCACACGAGAGTTGATGCTAATTCTCCCCACAATGTCAGCAGCTTTCGCCATGGATGTAGATCAAAGGCAGAACTGTCCTGGGGCGTAGAATCCCTCAAGACAGGCAGAGAGATTTTCTCTGCACTCTGGATTCCAACAGACTTTACAAGGGATGTGCTTTCTTCTTGGAAGTTCCATCGTGTTTTCACAAATATGAATGTTGTCAGTACCAGTTTACTCTCTCTCTCTGTATGCAACTAGCAGCAAACCAGGTACCCAGGTGTACAAACCATTTCAGGACAGTACCCTGGGCACTGGTAACTATGCACGTGTCAGGATTTGTGGGGGACCGGGATGACCAAGAGATGTCACGGAGATGGTTTATTGCTGAATCAGTCTCATTTTATTGAAGGGTGAGACAGGAGAGATGCTGTGAACTACATCTCTCATATCAAAAGCAGCAACAGTTACAGTAGCAATAGCTAAAGCAGCAGCAGCGGCAGCAGCTGCAGCAAGCGTAGATGCCAATGCTGAAGTAGCCTAACCCCGCTGACAAGCCAGCGCCCCCCAACTTATCTGCTATAAGGCCTTATATACTTTTTTTAAGCCAATAAGCAAATGCCACAAAGCTCACTACCACATTTGTACCAATCATCATTGTACATGGTCTACCACAATGCGTATTTTCTTATCCAATCATCGTATTGCTATTAAGGTCCATTATGCAGGCTTATATTGCTATATCTTAACTTTCTAAAAAACTCTATTATAAAGTTTATTGCTAAATTCAAGATTGTTTACTCTTTTACTTATCACTATTCTTTTACTTAAAACATGTTTTTACTTACTAAAAATATATTTCTACCTTTATAAAGCATATTTCTTTTAAAACTACAAAACTGCGTTATTGCTTTAAATTGCAAAAGCTCATTGTTCTAACTCAGGCAGCCTTCGCCAAGGTCTCACATCAAAACGTGTATTCATTTCTATCTGTCCAAGCACAATGCTGTTAATGTTCTCTGTCAGTGCCTGCAAGTTCTCTGTAACTTCATTTCCCACATGCACGGACAGTATGTTCATATAAAAGGTGGTTCTAACAAGAAGAAACAGAGGCAGGAAATGCCTTTGCCCCAAACCTTACACAGCATACAGACCAGAAATATGAGACATGCAAGTACTATACCACGCAAATATGTCCTGATAGCACCATACAGAGCTACATCCTTCCCTGCAATTGTATTTTATCTTATTTATTGTTGTAACTGTTTCTGAGGTTTTTTCAAATTTTACATATATGTCTTTATTGATGGAACTCTCACCTAACTAAATAGTGTATATTTCTCCAACTCACTTGTAAGAGTACATGATATAGCAAAAATCAGGATCAGATACGTGTGGAAGTCTGCTAGCAACAGTCCTCATATGATGGTGATTTATTATTGAAAATTATTTTTTTTTAGATTGACCAGCTAAGCAGATTTTAACCTATTTAATTTTTACTTCATTGATTTTGTATTGTAGATTTTATATTAAATGTCTTCTATGAGTGCAAATATACTATCAGTTACACTTATCAATCACATTCATTTGTGATGATATATCACAATAGCCTTGCATATCCTGTGTCTTTTTCAATGTATTTTTCCTTTAGAGAATTCTGTTCAGACTTTCACCGTAATCATTACACCTCAGTATAAACTTCAGGAACACATTTGAGTTGTTTGAATTGAGATGTTATGACTATGTGAAGCTTGATCACCGTGAATTTCTTAATTCTGGGTTCATTCATCTGCATGGATAAATGTCTGTCAACACAGACTGATAGAGCTCCGATTTTAATTGATTTGTCAGAGTGGTGAGTGAGGCTTTTCAATGTTTTTAACAGAATGACACTCAAAGAGGAGATGTAGGATCTTCTTTAGTCAATCAATCTTTCTGCTTACAGAATTTAATTTAGTTAGATCTTAGGAGATGTTGAAAGGACTAGGAATCTACACAGTTTCTGTGGAGGCTATAAAGTGTATGTTGACACTGAAGAACTGCACTGAGATATCCAAGGTTTTGTGCTGAAAGCAGTATTGTCATGGTAGCATAGATTTTCACTTGAGTTAATTTCCCAATAAAAGGAGACTCTTTACTCTCTTCTGCGCTGTGAAACACAGACACACTCTTAATATTTTTTCACCTCTTTCTCACTATTTGAAGAAGAAAATTCTCTTATTTGTCAAGCTGAGAAAGGATATAGAGTTCACTTGATTTATTACAATCTAGTAAAATACGCTCATCTTAACTTAAACATTTAACTTAAATAATTTTGCTTGGTCATTTATTTAACATTTTCAACACATTCATTTTGAAATGATAATGTTTTACAAAATAAGCTGCTTAGAGGATGAGACAAATGTAAGGAAAAGATTCAAGAATGGTGCTCTACATACAATAGGACATGATTTCTTTATTGTTCTTTGAATTTAGCCCATAAAATATTCTTCTTCAAAGACTAAATACAAGAACTAAGTCTGTATCTCCAGAAAGCATAGCTTGCTATCACATCTTGTGCACTAGGAGACTTCTCCTGCGTAAACACTCTACTTTCTAAACTACTTAATATATGGCTTTATGAATTTTGAACATTTCTGACTCTTTCTCTGATTGAAATCTGCTTGAGATCCTTGAAACAGTAGAGCTGTTGGCACCTTCTAGAACTTCAGGGTGGAATTTACATATATTAAATGAAAAATAAATAAGTTCAACCAAGTCCTCAGTTGTACCAGTACAAACCATTTGGAGAGTACATTTTAGAAAATGAATACAAGGAAAGAATTGGTCATGATGTTTATCTGCTAACTCCTAGGAGACTCTTTGAAAACTTAGTTATAATTAACAGCACAGATTGGAATGAGAAGTGTTGCCAGTATGAAAATAAAACTTCTTCCAGTAAAACAAAGTGAAGTTTTCAACCTTCTCTAATATTTGAAAACTTTCTCCAATTGTATTCACAAACTAATGCAAAACATGAAAGAGACGAAAAAATTGCATATGCTTGTCAAATTGCAATGTCCTTACTAGGAAAACTCCCTTTTTATAAAGCCAATTCATTCTATTTAAAATTTTCAGAGCTATCAAAACCTTTCACTGAGTGACCACTATTTCTCTATTTTTTTCTCATAAACTGGTTCCTTGCTTAATCAAGCATTTAACCTTAGTTCCAGAAACTGGACTTCAGAGATGGCATTAAGACATGGTTCTGAAAATATTGTAGCTACCGTACAAATTATCAGAAAATATTTAAAAAGTAAAATGTCACAGAAGACACCAAGTATACTACTACACTACTTGCTAAAAAGATCAGAAAATATAATTTCTTGCTTACAAAAAACCCTGCAAACTAAATCCAGTTAAAAACATTATACTGTCTTTGTTTATTAAAACTTTATTATTACTCTAGAAATGTTTTTATTGTGCCCAATATTGTGTTGTATCGATGTCAGCTATATTCTGAAGTCTTGGGTTTGGCCACATAGAAGTTTCTGTTCTGAAGTAGGAGTAGCTTCAAACAAACAGAAAAGAAATGTAAAGAAAAAAACCCCAACTTCCAGGTATTTTTAAGTCTGTCTTTGAGATTTCACCTTGGGGCAAGTTTGGCTTTAATGTGTTTTTCATTCTTCTAGCAGTGTGTTAGATGGAGCCCATTTGCATCAACTGAAATCAATTTTTGGAGGCCAAAATCTCGTGAAACATTAATTTAATTTCATGCTGTTTTAACATGTGCCTTGCAGAAATGATGAAGTCAGGAAAAAAAATAGCCTTAAATCCATGAGAGAGGCCCCTTAAACTACATTTGTTTGCATAATTTGGCTTTATGAGAGTAAGTTTTAAAACAAGATTTACAGAACAAAAGCAACCTGAGCTGCAGTTAAACAAGATACACGGGGTGGCAGATGATGTTTTCTAGTGCAAGGCATTTAATTCTCACATAGAAGGTGCTGTTGATGAATATGTCATAGATCAGCACTTCTTGGATATTTGAGTGATCAGAGAAGTTTAGAACTATTGAAATTGGAACATTCCTCTGTTTCTCATGCCAAATCTGGTGTTATATTTAGAGATGGCATCATGTGCAAGAAAAAATTGCAAAGGTTCTGGAATTAATGATCTTGCCTGTTAACCCCCTGCAATGTTATAGCTGTCTGGAACAAATATGGAGACTTCTTAGAATAAACATTAATCATTTACTTCACATCAGATTTCTGCTTGTGAGGGCTGACCACAAGCCAAACAACATAAAAGCAGTTGATTCTGGAACTCAGAAGCAGGAAGCATAACTGACGTTAGGATTGACAGGTCATGCTGAAAGAATTAGAAAAGGTTATTTTCAAGAAGCACAAAAAAAGTATTTCTATATAGTGACATGTAAGATTTTCAGCATAAATTTTATGGGTACACTGGTTTATGCTTTGTTGCTGAACACAAATGCTGAAAACCTCCAATCCTCCAGTGCTACCTTTGGGCAGGGATTAGAAACAGCCCTATGGATTTAGACAATCACTTTCAGGGCCAGCTAGAATAGAGTGCATTCACAGAGTTCAGATTTATGGGTGCAAATTTACCTCTTCAGCATCTGGTGGAATCAAGTTTTAAGTGTAGTTAAAGCAGAGATTCTTCAACATAATGATAATTTTTCAGAGAACTGGAAAGAGGACACTAAGACTCAGCACTAAGGTAACGACCAAACATGTTCTTGAATGCATTGAGTCTGTACTACACAATTCATGCATTACAAAAACTGTCCCACCAAGAAGTGGGACTTCATTATGTTTGAATAGGCCACTTGGAAGGAAAAAATCTCTTTCCTCAATTTTCCAAAATCTTAGTGCTGCTTAACACCTTATAATGCCCTCAATGCTCAGCAGAATGTTCCGAGGTCTTTGTGGGTAGATAATCTGTGTCTAGTTTTCCAATTCAAAATGTTCTACTTTCTCAAAGGAATGCCAAAATACACTGAAAATTACATTTCTCAAATAAAGCATGCATATCTTACACAAGATAAACATCATAATTAAGATTCTTATGCACCTTGAGAGAAAAACATTATGTCCCCTAACATGTAAAATTCAGCACCAGAACAGTTAGAATTTGTTTCAAAACTTTAGATCCCCCTAATGTTTATATGGCACATTGCAGTTCTGTGGAGACTGGTGGTGGGGGAACAGGATAAAGACAGCAGCACAGCACTGCTTTTTCATGACTAGTAGCTAGTGCTGGAATACGAGAAGTGGAGTCATCATTGCACAGAGTCACCTCACGCCTTATGTACACTAACATAGGGCCCAACTGTTCCAACCAATACTCTCATTTTATAGAGATGAAAATTGAAGGAACTTCAATAAATAAATTGGTTTTTCAAGACAGAGGCCAGAATTAAAGAATTCCTATAACTTGGGCATGTGCTAGGTCATATATTCACTCCCAAAGTGCAGCAGTTGTTAGTAAGTTGCCATCAGTGTCTGAGACTTAGCTTGTACAAATCCGTTTCTATCTATGAAGTTTTATAGAATTCCAAAGTTCAGACTCCTCAGGGCTATAGTTTCCCACCCATCTTTTCTTTATGCATCCTTTTAACAGCTATGAAACTCAGCTATTGCATCTTGCATTGTCCTTGCACCCTAACACTGAAAAAGTGGAAATGGACAACAGGAATTTTCCTTTTATCAGTCCTTTATTCATTCTGAATTTTGATTTAACCACCTGTAGTTAGGTTTGCAAGAAAAGAATGTGTTGATAAAAGGAACACATAATGATTACCTGATTTTAAATATAGTATCGGTCAGGTGGGGAGGTATCTGAGACAATGAATATTTTCATGAGTTATGTGTTTTGACCATCCTGTCTGTCTCAGTGATCTTTTTCATACTTATAAAAAACATTGCCCACGATGAATATATAAAACACCATGAAACCACTTATAAAAAACATTGCCCACGATGAATATATAAAACACCATGAAACCAATCTGCTTCCATAGTAATGTCCTTTTTATGGACAAAATCAGTCAAGAGCAGAGGCCTCACTTTATAAACAGTACTACAACCTCATAAATTATATATAATACAATTGTCCCCTAAAAAAAGCTAGTTTTGCTTCTCTGCAGTCTATACATCATAAGATAAAGCCAAAGGTTCATATACTCCCATAAAAATATATTAAAAAAACAATGTACTTATTATCTAAACATATGTACACACACATACATGCGCACATATCTATGTTTCCTATATTCATATTCACTATCTAAGACAATAAATCCAAAAATTCAAGATTTTAGGTACCCACTACCCTATTAGACAATAACACACTGTGCAAGACAGAACCTAAATTTCTCCTGTGCCTAAAAGAAAGCTTCAAGTTCTCTGGGTTTAAAGTGACCTTAGAGCTTAAATGAAATGGTGTTTGTTTCCTCTTGAGGAATTATCAGTATCCTAAAACCATTTTACAACTAAACACAATATAGCACAGCTGGTGATCTCAGCTTCTTCTTTCTCTTTCTGTATCTCCTTTCTTCTGCGTTTTCATTACTATAAATCCAGAGCATAGGAATAAAATGTGATTAATGTGCTTCCAGAGAGAGAGGGCACACAGCAGGATGAGAACAGCCACAAGCTTTTTTTTCCACAGTCAATGGCCCACCTTCCTTAGTGACAGGAGGAAGTATACGTTCAGCGTATATGACTGCACTGTGCATTAGAGCTGTATGGGTTTTTTCACTCTTCCTGAGATCTGATGTGTTCTTTTCATGAAAAACCCTGCAGGCATCTTTCCTGCAACCTTAATCTCCTCCTCTCCCCTTTTAATGCAGATTTCTTGCACCTATGAATTTTCTCATAAGATGATTTATTGTACATAAAATTCCACTTTACTCCTAATGTAAATTATACTGCCAACTATCTAAGTGCCAGCTCTCTTCCAAAACTCAGTCTTTTGGAGGCAGTCAGCTGTCTGGTCTGAATGCCTTAGTGCTTTCTAAAGCATAATGAGTTTTGCTAAAGTGTCCTCAGGCAACTGTTTATTTCTATGATTTTAATTATTTAATTGATACTGCCTTTTGTAAATAAGTTCAGTATCTATTAGGCCATTTTTAGAAGATATACAGGCTTGAAGTTTTAATCTTTTATGCCTTCTGGACGATATTGTGAATTTTGCTAAATACTACAGCTAGCAGCAGTAGTTGGAATATCATTAATACGAAGCAGAAGACAACTGCTCTTAGAATAAGATTCCTTCTGGATATATGTGCACTGTAACTCAGCTTGAGATACATCTATAGAGGCAAAGAAATAAAAAGTACCAGAAGGTATGCAAATGAAACAAACTGATTAAGAACTCAGTGCTGAACCAATACTATTATAAATATGCACATCTATTACACTTTAGAAGGAAAACTAATAGCATATCTGTAACTGCAAAAGATGGGACAGAAATTGCAAACGAGCTATCCAGTACTGCTGACAATTACTACTCCTACTGCTGTAAGTAGAGAAGAGTAGTCTTGGTGAGGATCTCAACAAAAAATTATTCTTCTTCTTTGGAATAAGTAACTGTTTCGCAAATTAACTCTTTTTATGTGAAAGATGGCAAAAAAAGGGAAGATGTACAACACCTATAGCCTCTATAGCATGCAGCATACATATATTCAGAATTCTTTCAATCAAGCTATGGTGACCCACTCCTCAGCTGATGAAGGCTCATTCTCATGCCATTTGGCACCAATTTATCTATCAGTTCTGGGAACTGAGAAGGTGTGTGAAAAAAAATCAAGTGCTTCTCAGTCATGTGCTCTGGTCTGTGTTAAGACCCAGTGACTGTCTGGAAGTCTGCAAACTGTGCTCTATAGTCTTTTGTTGATGTCTAGAATGTTGATCTGATAAATCACATCTCATGATATCAAGTGCTATTCAATGTCTCCTAATGAATCTTCCCTGAGCTCCTTAGCCCATTTTCCCAATTAATACTTAAGTTCCTTTAAAAAGCCGCCTCCTACTTACTTTATACTTTAGTCATTTCACTGGATTTATTTGTCCTGGAAATATATATTGAAGTGGATATTTAAAAAGATGAGACAGGTAAAAATACTCTACGAGAAATATTTCTGGTGCTATGTCCATGCTCCTGGCCTCAGTTTCCTATTAGGAATGGTGAACCTTGCAATGTTCTAGTCACAATCATTATACTATCTCCACAAATAACAGGATACACTTCACATAAGGCTTCTAAACTTAAACTCAGAAGCAATACTAACTAATAATGTTTTGGAAGGAGAAAAACAATAAATACGATGGTAGTAGCCATTCTGGCACTTTAAAATGGTGCTACACTTAAATAATAAGTGAATATACCATATTAAGGTTTAACATAAAAAATGCATTCAGAGTTAAATATTTTACTGTATCAGACACTGAAGAATCTTTGCTTGACAGAAGTACCAAACAAACGTGCCTGATAAGAAGGCCTTGGATACAGCAAGTTCTTGCTTCAAGGACCAGAACTGACCACCATACCCAATCCATGTAAAGGTGTGAAGTGTGATCTGTGTTACAAGAGAGTTTCTCTCATTCTTTTTCAGAGGTCTTGTCTGATAATGCCTCCAGGCATCATGCTGTTTTACTCTAAAATAAACCGATGCCCACAGATATTGAAGCTAATGTGCAGAACCTAGGAAGTTTCCTTTTTTTTTTTTTTAAATAATAAGTTTATTCACAGGTCCCATACTGGTAGATAACATTTGATGGTTCATTGCATAAGGATCTTCAATAGCTAAGAAACATTTTGAATGATAGATTAAGCATTCTGTTTAAAAGCCTAATAATAATATGTCTCCCTACAATAATCAGCATAAATGTGTACTTTTCAGCTTCAGGGCAGAGATGGTAATAATTCAATGACAGGTATAGTTTAGTCTCACTGGAGCTAACAACTATTAGGAACAGAGAACCTATTTATCTTTATTGCTTCAACTTGAGCCGTACAAACTTGATGTATGATTCTGTCATGGGAAGCTCAGTGTCACCTACCAGTGCCACCAAATATTTCAGCTAAGGAGATAGTCTTATTCTATATTCTGATGTACTGTGTGTCTTTTTTGGTTATGGATCAGTAGCCCAACAAGGTCTGACAGCAAGACAAAGTTTGTTGCAATGATCCAGGAATCTACTTATGCTGCCATTTCTCTCAAAAATGGGATCATTTTAAGTGATCATCCACATACTTCCTTTGCATTTACTGCGCCTGAATGGGTATAAGTTACTTTCTGTAATATTTTTGTCCACTTTTTTGTCTGCTTCTTTTCTGCTTCAGGCCAAGGCATCACATAATCCTGATAATGGATTTCCTCTCTGCACCTCTTTAAACCCAGGCTCATCTTTCTGAATGTCAATGGTCAGAACTCTAGATATCTGTCTCTTCTGCTTTGCATACCAACATTCATATTGACCCACTCTGCTGAAAATACTTGGAAAATATTTTAGTACCCCATTTGAATTTTTTCAAATGCACTTTATTGATGATTCAAAGCAATTTTTACAGTTTGTGTACTAATCACCAATTTCTCTAGTTTAATCAGTTCCCTTTGAATATTTTATGTGAAGTCCAGAGAATTTAGGTTGTCTGCACTGTTCTTTTACAAAACATGAAATTTTATCAAAGAGAGCCATATAGATGATTTGGTATGACATCCTTTGGATGTGTTGCATGTATTCCCATTTCACAAGTATTGCCATTTTTCTGATTATATTATTAAAAATACCTGATATTAGAACTGAGTTTATTTGCAAGTTTCTTTCTTTGTGGTTCAGAAAAAAAAGATTGTCTGGTCTCTCATACTTTGTGTGTTGAGGTCTTTTTGTTTTGATGCCTCCGAGGATGAAAAAACTAGGTCTTCTTTAATCAGAGCAGTTAGGGCATTGCAGTTGATGTGTTTGCCTTTAATCTGAGAAGGAAGTCTGGGCAGTAGAAATTATTGGAACCACAGCTACTTTATAACGTAACTGCCACAGGAAACAAAGGGACTCTGATAGGAACAGAAATTTTAGTAAAGATTCCAGGCATCATATTTTGCAGAGATAAGCGATAAGTCTATATAAAGGCCTTTCCACAGCAAATGAAGGAAAACTGGTCAAGGAGAGGGATTTCCAACAAACTTTTAATGGAAGCAAAATATGTTTGTATTTTGATATTAAAATCTCCTGCCAGAAACTCACTTTGCAAATCCATCAGTCGGGAACACCATCTTAAGAGTAACTGGGAGGATTTTTTTTCCATAATGCTGGGCAGAAGGTTCAGATACCATATAGCCACTTTGAACTGCCTTTAAAACAAGATGTAACTGAAACAAGGGATATTTTTATTCTTTAGAATGGATAAATATCATTCAAGCCAATGAATGGATTAATTCAGAATAACTGTGCTGTTTTTGGCTGCACTAGACTTAATTTTCTTCACAGTATCAAGTGTGCTAGATGTAGATGAAAAGAGGTGGGGACCAACCTGTCATTTTGTTTTTAGGATGCCAGTATGAAGCAACTCTCTGTGTAAATCAGAGTAATTCTGAGTTTGTTGCAATTTACATCAAATATTTGTAGTTAAGAACATATACCCCAATTTTTATGGGCATTTGCCCATTTGTAACATTTAAAATACCCACGTGTTCATAACACTGAACTTGAAAAAAATAATTCTTCATCTCTGTGGCATAAGATCCTTGTATTAGATGTTGCCAAGACAAGAGCATCAAAAATATATTACAGGAAAGAAGAATCTCCTTCTAGATGGAGAAAACTGTAGGAAATATGAGAGATGCAACCTGGCTTTTAGTTCAAGTCTTCCGCAGTGCTACAGGCAAATTCATTGCATTCACAGAACTCTCCCTGCAGCCTTGGTCTGTCTGCCTCTGTAGCTACCAGTGTTGCCATGTTCTAACATCACCTCATGTCCTAAAAGGAGCTCCACCTTGAATAGAAAGATTGCTACTGAAATTATAATAACAGCAATCACTATAATTTCTAATCTTCAGTCATAATCTGAAAAATGTTGGACTCTTTCCGCATTGCCTTTACCCATATGGTCCAGTTTCCATTCCCTCACTACTACCTATAAAATTCTGTCTTTTTTATTTCTGTCTGTCCATTATTAAAGTTGCAGGTCTGAACAAAAAAAAAGACGGAATCTTATTGGCTCACCCAGATATCAGTAACACTTCAGTGCTTTTGTTTAACATTAGGAAAAAAACACAACACTATTGCCCTTTAACAAATCTCCCTTTCAGTGAGATAACTTTTGTTTTTCCAGCATTTTTTAAAACACTAATCTCTGATGTTGCACTTTATCAGGTGATTTTTATATATTTAAGTCAATTATGTTTTCCTTACTTATTGTAAAAACAGAATTTCAGTGTTATAATACTGCTTTCACTATTTATTATCTCCTAAATATTTTGACTTTAATGCTTCCTCTGATATATTTGTCTATTTGATACTATGAAATGCTTTAAAGATTTTGCTCCTCAACTAAGCAGTCTGTACTTTTTGTCTGTCCTCAGGCTCTTTCTCAACTAATGACACCATATGAGCCAGAGTACAGTCCCTAAGGATCTCTCAAGATGCAAAAGACTATCACAATCAGCATGAAAATTTCTGTTATTTAAATTTTCAGTTCATGTATAATTCCTTGTTGTTGATTTTGATTCCTCAAAAATTAAGCTTGTTAAGTATATTTGAACTTTGGATGGTTATGGTACATTAATGCTTGATTTTTGACTCACCATTCAGAACCATAATAAATTTTTCTTTTTATTTTCTTATTCATTATTATGCTACCTTTTGGTACATCTTTTTTCAAGACTATATTAAATACATTAATCCAAATTCATTAAAAAATTAGTGTGAAACTACAAAATAAATACAGTCTATGATATATGTTCTATAGGGTCATTATTGTTTTAACTATAACTGAATTTTTATAATAATCCGATACCTGTGAAAGATATATTATTTTCTCAAAAAGGTTAATGTTTACAAACATAAGCGAATCACAATCTATTACAGAATGAATGTCCTATTAATTTCCCACCAATTGCTTATTCATTCACAGTCTAAAATCAAAAACATGCTGTGCCCATTTTTTGGCTCTTTCACAGCCTTGTACCTCACTCCTTTAAAAATTTATGTGTGCAGTCACAACTTGAAACAATAAAGCTGAGATTTCAGGGCTCTGCATCCTATATACCACACAGGTGGATGTTCTCAATTTCTTTCATTTTTTTTTTACCTGAGTGTACAGGAAACTTAAAACAAATTGATGTCTGTGCAGGAAAATGAAGAAATGGCAAAGCAAGCCCCAGGGACCAAAGGCAGAGTACTCATGAGTCTGTGCTCAGTGTTTCCAGCTCCTGAGCCTTCACTACTGTGCAGTAGAATATTGTGTGGGATAAACAAAGAAGGTCATATGGAACTGCACTGGGTGGAGTATACAGAGTGTTACACCCATCAGGGAATAGGTAACTCCAAGACTTAGAGTCACTGCAGACTGTTCTCAGCAAGTCAATACTCTGATGGTTCATTTTAGGTGAACGTATTTTTCAAGCAATCTTTACGTAGTCTCTCGAAAACAATTTTGCTGAGGGTATTTGGAAGCACACATTTAGGTTCTCAGAAATATCCTTCAAAACTTTTTCCTGATAACTGCTCTTAACTCTTTGTTTGGAAGAATAACATTCTAAACATGTCTTCCATAAGCTGCCCCAAAATCAAGCTGAATTTCTATAAGGTAAGACAATCTGTGAAAACTTTCTTTTTGAGGTTTAGTTTTTTCAGCTCTTCAATCACACCACCAATGAGATAACTAAAAATCCCAAAGTTGTAACACATTTAACAGATTTATGTCATTTATTTAATGTCATTCATTAGTAGATAGCAGGTTTTTGAAAGAGGGAGATCTTTCGTGTTGGATGACAATTGCATAACCACAGCAGAGCAGTTCTTACTACCCACAACTTCCTAAACTCTGGTTCTAGTGAGCCAGTAGCCATACCAGGAAAACACTATGTGACAACCTTGGCCACTTTCTGTAAAAGAAGTTTTCTTTCAAAAACCTCATTTATTAAAAGATATTATTTAAATCAGTAATAGAAAGGGTCTTCACTGTAATAGAGAGTATTAGTCTCCTCCTGTTAATAGCTTTGCCAAAGGAATGAGAAAACTCCTCTGACAGGTCCCATCCACATAAGTTAAATGCCTTTCTAGACACAGCCTGTCTGTGCTTGCATATTTCTCAGCACAGTTTTCTAGGAATATAGTAAATTAATGATCTGAATTCTCAAAAAACTTGGGAAAAGTTATGCTAGATGACGGAATGAAATCTGGTTGTGTGCTTAAACAAAGCACAATATGCACAGAAAAGGTCAGAGCTTCTTAGAATAGTCTTGATTTCTTCAGACAGCAGGGGATGCCAGTATTCATAA
Organism: Aleadryas rufinucha; assembly: GCA_013397815.1. Taxonomy (NCBI): domain Eukaryota; kingdom Metazoa; phylum Chordata; class Aves; order Passeriformes; genus Aleadryas; species Aleadryas rufinucha. The sequence goes on from VZTH01016137.1 coordinate 20,983, forward strand.
AACTTAAAGAAAAACTTTGTCAAAATCTCAGTTTCCTCACTGTTTCCAACAGGATTAACTTAGGTATCAGTTTTCCCATACTCTTCAAAGATATTACTTATTGCAAAGCCTTGCATCCTGTAAACTTAGTCCAAAATAACACCCCTGAATTACCAGCTCTGTAGTTCACAACTCAGGTTCACTTGATGTGATCGCATGTAAACTTAGAATAGAATGTTAAATCTAATGAGGAAATATCCCCTTGTATCTGCAGAGGACTTTTGAAGACACTGGAACATTAAGCAGTTTCATTCTCTGGTCTGGTTGGTGAGCAACAACAACTCCTAGACGCTTAGAATTCTGCAGATAATTTTTTTCTGCAGCTTACAAAGGAAGAAGGAACATAAAAACACACATTCCTTTTTTGTGCCTCAGCTGCACATATATTCCACAGGCAGCCCAGTAAACTAGGAATGCAGCACCCACAGAGACTGAAGCAACTGCAAAAACAGCTGAAGCAAAATCAAAATAAAATTTTGGTCCCAGTAGCTAATGCTTAAAATGTCACTGTAAAATGACATGGAAGAAGGAAATCTGTCTGTACAGCCATTGGAAGGGAAGTTGTTTGGGTTTTGTTTACCCTCAAATGACTGTGACTGACGTGGAAAAGAATGGAAAAAGAAACTTCTCAGACCTTATCCTTAGAAAACATGGATTCAGTTCCTGCCTGGTTAAAACTTAGGGTAACTGCTTATTTAATTTAGAATAAAATCAGAGCATATGAATCACTGAAAACTTGATTAATCAAGTAGTTTCATGCATGTCATTGATATGTTTGAGGGAAAAATATGATGAGATTTCAAAAAACAACTTATGTGGCAAGATGGCTTGTTTACACCTAAAATACAAGAGACAGTGCTGCAATGTATTTCTTCCCTCCATTTTTTTCTGCTATAAAGGATAAATAATTGAAGAAAATGCATGGAACAAATACTTTTATACATCTGTATGTTGGCAAAGCAGTTTAGATCACAAAGCATCACACAGGAATTTAGATCACAAAGCAACACAGGAATCTGTTGGAAGATATGGTTTTCCATTTGGAACAAAAATATCTTAAGTGAAATTAATTATAGTACTAGTATGGATAATTTCAAAAACAGATTTTATCCACTCTGAATTTCACTTTATATACAATTTTTGTCTTCAATATCTAGAACAGGAAATATCAGAATGCATTGGCATATAAAGATTTCAAATGCAACACTTACAGCAATGCCCAATGTGCAGTTTTAGGTTCAGCTGTGGTTTCTTCCAGGTTAAGCTAATTCAAATGTTAAACTCTTTGGGCTGCTATGAAAAAGCTTACTTTAAAAAATGCCAGAAATACAGTGCCGGAAGCACAGACCGTTTTCAATACATTTCAGTTTTGTTTCACATGAACCACATTTAAAGTTTAAATTCCCTGCTTTAAGTGTCATACACAGCCCATCTATTTCTCACATTCGCTTAGCATTTGACCCATTCCCCTTTTTAAGCTTTGTTGAACCTCTTGTGAATCTAGGAGGATATAAAAGATATAATGAAGAAAGGTAAGTTGCCAGTACCTTAGAAGTTCATTTTGAATTAATTCTGGGCAGGAGCAATACCTGACGATCTCTTGCAGCCTATCAAATCTGTACGACAAGAAGTTTCAAACTACTGTCACAAATCTCAGTGGCCTTGTGTTCTTCTGAGGTGGCCCATAGGACTAGCTCAACATTTTGTTTGTGATGGTTTCGTTATGGTTCATAGCTATAGGCCGTTCTTCACTGTCTTCACCATGATGAGAACAGGAATGAACTTTCCTCTCTAGGATGGGAGAAAGACAGGTATGCCTTCCCATCAGGTCTTAACTAGAGTCATGTGTCACTGCACATTCTATAGCAGATGTAGAGGGCTGACTGTGGACTGTGTTTCAGAAAATTTAAGAACCCCCAATTCAGATTTGCTGAAAAATATTGGATTAGTTAAATCTTTTGGTCATTGAAGAGTCATTCTTTTTCTACTCTCTGTATGCATTTTTCTGTGCTCATCTTTGGGTCTCGAGTGTGTACCTGAAGCTCCTTTATAAACTGTACTGGGTCTGTCTTCAGAAAACTGGGGGGAAATTCTGCATTGTTATTTCAGCAGCTATTTAGTTTTGATTTAGTATCTAAATCTCAGTCTACATTTTATATTCTTGAGAGATTTTGTGTGTTAAAGTTATTTCCAGATTTTCTGCCTTCCTGTGACAGCTATTGAATCTTTGTATGAAAAAGAAAAGCTTGTGTCATATAAAAGGAGAAACAGTCTTAGTACTTTCCTACTAAAAGAGGATAATTTTTCCTTTTGTCCTGGGACAGTTCTGATTCAGTGAAGACATTAGTATGACACCAAAGACTAGTGAATACAGTGAAGAAACTCTTTACAAAACATTAAAGCAAACTCAATTATATCTGCAGGCATGGATCTCCCATTTATATTCTTCTCTCAGTGTCTTGGTTCTAAGGAGCTCTGGGTATTCCACAAGCAAGGCATGGACTTCTTCTGACTTACATCTTCCCAAAGATAAGAACTTTGATTTAATGTTTGTATTTGCTTAATGTTTATATTGACTTTGAGGACTTGAAATCATGAATCAAAGTATTCACTAAATAACTGTGTCCTTTTGGTTTGCAGAGCCCTTTATTCCAGATGCCTGTGTTGTGAAATGGTTACAGCAGTTGTGTCCTTGGATCCACTTTTGATCTCCTAAGCAATTTGCAATAAAGGTAAGGGTCTGTATGGGTCAAGACCATTAGTAATGGATAGTTTGAATGCGACTAGTATCTAGAGATATTAAGATTTTAATAGAAGAGAAAAGGATTATCCTGTAGTTGTTAGCTATAGTGCCAAGTAGTGCTACGTGAAGCATTCAATTTACTTTTATAGATATATCCAATTGATTCCAGTTCCTGAATCTACAGAACCTTGTTCAGGCATGGTTTGGATATCTCTAAGGATGGAGAATCCACAAGCTATTGGGAAACTTTTGATAGTTTTCAACCACTTCAAGGTAAAATGTGTTGTCCTACACTTGAGTGGAATTTTCTGTTTCAGTGTGTATCCATTGTCTCTTGTCCTGGTATACTGGGCACCACTGATAACAGACTTCACCTTGTTTTCACCCTCTCCTCAGGTGTTTATACACACTGATAAGATCCCTCCCTGAGCCTTTGATTCTCCAGGCCCAGTTCTTTCAGCCTCTGCCTATACAAAAGAAGATCCAGCACACTGATCACATTTGTGGCTCATCTCTGAACTTTCTCCAGTGTGTCCATATCTCTCCTGTACTGGGATAGTGGACACAATACTCTGGGTGTAGCCTTATCAGTTCAGAGAAGAAGGGAAGAATCATTTTCCATCACTTGCTTTCACTAGTCTTCCTAATGCAGCTCCGGATACCGTAGACAAAACAATCACTATTCAACTATATAATTTGAAGATATCCATTATTTGATTTGTTATTACAGTTTATCTAATCACTGTTATTTATAAGCTTTTGCAATCATGACTACAGATGATAGCTACTCATACTAGAAAGGGATATTCTTTCCCAAGGGTTGCCTAGCCAGCTACTGTTCTGCTCCTGTGTATGTAATTCAACATGACTGTGACTGGTTTAGAGTCACTCTCTTGCTCCAGTTCTTTCCAAAGTTAGAACAGCAGTGATGTGTGACTTCCATGCCTATTACAGACAGTAAGGAGACAGGTCTTTGCAGATTTATCTCCCCTGTGACTGTGATATGAAAGGTGAAGCTTGTCTCAAGTGCTGCAGTTTGGCCTGGGTGTGCCCAGAACTGGTCTCTGAATAAGAGATCAAGTTATGCTACTGCAGCACAGCGTGTAACTCTTTAGCAACTGAATCTTTTAGACAGTTCAAGTAGTCTTGCCATCAGAATTAGATTTGAGAAAAGCCTACTGTGTCCTTGATGGGATAGATGTGGTGTTTGCTTTCACAGTCACTCCTGAGAAAATAGTTTCACCAATTTGCCAGAAGTAGAATCCAGTTTGTGACACAGTTTGTGGAACCCAGCAGTTTGCATGAAGACCCTGCAAATCCTGCAAGTCTTCAGATATTGTCTTTTTTGAAGGCATTATGTTTTGCTAAAAACTAAACAGCAAACTAAAGAAATTCCATGCCACATTAGCTGACAGTGGAGACAAAAAGTAAATTCAAAGCCAATTGTTTTGAAAAAAAACAGGCTCTGTGTGTTTTCCAGTCATGGTGATCACTCTGTAACTAATGTCCCAGCCAGTTTTGAAGGAGTTGGTTTGTTTTCATTTTGGAGTCAGCTATGTAAACAGTAATTCTTTATAATAGTATTTACTTGCTAGTGAGAAATACAGCCAGGTTAAACATGACATGTCTATCTTTTTTTAATTATTTCTCTTTGTTTTAGAATTTAGTTTTTCTGGGCAAAGCTAATTTGAAAATACAAGCCAGATGCCAGGGAAGAAAATATTCAAAGGTTCTGTACTTGGAAAATGTATATTTCTTTATTATTAGCTCCCATAAAATTAGCAGCCTGTGTTTTCCAGCTTGGCTTCTCAGAAAAACAAGTGCTTTTGACAGCTAAAAAATTAAGCTAAAATAGGTATATGGGAAAGAAAATAAATGGGAATATTGTTGTTTTCTGCAAGTGTTTTTACAAAACCCAAAAAGCTTGATTCAGAGGAATCAAACATTCAGAACCCGTGTTGGAATCTCATAGGTTTTGAGCAGGATATTATTTTATGTGATAGGTTGTGAGTCTGAAAATTAAAACTGGAATATGGTTTTGGACAGTGCATTTAACTATTGCTTCCAAAAATGAAAGGGAAAACAAAACATCTTAAATATCCATTTAAACAGGAAAACAAGTTACAAACATTTCTTTCCTGATTACCATTCTTTGTACCACAGCTAAAAAGTATCACTTGAATGGGTTAAAAAAATAATAATTGGTATTTGTGTAGGCAGATTGCAGTTTTGTTCCTTGAGATAATTTCCAGGTTAACTTTCTTCAAAGACCATTTGCATTCCAAAGTCAATATTTTTGCTTGTACATTTCTTTAACAGTTTGCAAAAATGTCTAGACTTATATTTCAAATACCCTTCTTATGTTCCAGCTACATGAATAAGCACATTTTTTTCCTTAAATCTAACACTTTCTAGCAGATTAGGCATGTAGGAATGTTAAATCTTCCACATTGTCAGTAAATATCTCATTTATAAGTTCATGAAACTAATAAAACTAATAGGTATAGCAATAATATCTTATTGATTATAGAGCAAGTTATTACAAATGGGCAGAAGAAAAGACCACGATATGTCTGACAGTTTCACACAGGAGCAGGGTGCTCCTGCCAGCAGGCTCTCTGCTTTTCAGTTACATGTCTAAATTAGGGAGCCTCTCCTCCAGTGCTAGTTCATGGAAGGAACCGAGTTCTGACTCTCGGCTCCTGAGAAAGTGCCAGCACTGCTTTGTGGGCTATATAAGGACCTGTCTTTAGCCACCTGGCATGTGATGTGCAGGGTAACGCTTGGGGAGCAATGACAGCAGACATCCCAGCGTGCTCAGAGCACTGCTGGCTTCTGGCATTAGACAGACCCTCTCCAGCACAGTCACAGCTGAATGCCACACGTGGACACAGCTCACCAAGTCCTTCTGTGGGGCCCCCAGAATGAGCACAAGGCATTTTTGGAGTAAGATGTCACCAGAATTGAGGTAAAGTGTGCCACTGAGTAAATAAATTATTCTTGGCATGTTTCATCCTTCAGGCTTGTTATTATTCTGGACCCAAACACAGAGGGTGACCGACAGGAACAAGGATTAGAAGAGCTGCTAGCATTTATCTTTGGATCAAAGAGGGAAATGTTGCACCATATTTTTCTGGCTTCAACCTTCTTGAAGAGGAGTTTCAGCAATGGATTTTAGAGCCAGAGTTGGCTGTGATGGTAGTCACACTGATTGAAATACATTGTCTAGTAAAGAAATAAGCAGTACTGACATTGTAAGGAACACTTTCACCTACATTTCTATTATCAAGCTGGAAAACCCCTGTGACACTTGCCTAGCTAATATTCAGAAAAAACCCAAAAACCATATGTGTTGTTATCATAGACATAAGGCAGCATAAACACCTGACCAAACACCCAAGGTCCACCATTTTCACTCACTGCCTGTGTTTTTTCCGGGCCTTTTAATTTATACTTCTGTCTCCTTCTCTTCTTTCAACTTTTATTTTCCTTTTTACTCAGATAGAAGTAAGTGTCACTGCTCAGACTGTGGACTGAATTGGTCTCCAAATCCTTACCACCATCTCCATCTTCCATAAGATCTGGCCTTCCAAAAAGAACAGTTCTCTTAAGAAATTTTCCTTCGTATGTACCTCGTTCTTATGCCTCACATCACACTGTCGAAATTGGTTTCCTCAGTCTGGTCTTCATTTATCTTTTTCCTGTCTTAGAGACTATAAGAACTTCAGGGCAAGGAATGTATTTTATGCCACATTTGTAAAATGATATGTACATTTACAGCTGGCCATAAATGACTTTTTAGTAACAGAAGAAAAATCCTTCGATCCCCAAACAGGCAAAAATCTTTCCTTCCCACATGAATTTTACTTGGGTTAAGTCAGACAAAGGCAATGGCCACTAGTGTAGTAGTAGTAGTAGTAGTAATAATAATAATGGTTTAGTGAATGGATAGTTCATTAAAACAGAAATTCTGAAATCAGTTCTGCAAAGTTAAAAAACCTGACAGCACTGGCTATTTTATGCAAAATATAGCAAAAGAAGGAAATTATTTGCAACACACTGATCTAGTAGCTAAAATAAAATATTCCTCATCTAGATTTTAAAGCTCCTGAAAAAGATCAAGGTCCTAAGGGACTCACTCTGTAAGGGAAATATCAGTTTTCATGAAGATTGTCTTTCAATTAAAATTTTACATATATACCTTTATGTTAAGGGACACAGTCTAGAAAAAAAGCACCTTTTAACATCAAAATATGTTTCCAACATGACAATATGCGTGCACACACACACACACACACATATCTCCACAGTTTGGGGTTTTCTTTCCAAAGTTTATTCATAGAAATTCTAGACTTGCCATTTATTTTCTGAGGTTTCTGTGGTTATTGTTGTCAGAGGTACCAATACAGCAATGAAGTGAAGGAACACATATCTCATATTTTCTATGTGCGGGCTTTAAAAATCCAGACTTCTGTCGATTTTTCAAGCATTGGTTACTTTAAAATTTCCTTCCTCCTCTTCCACTTTCAGCCTTTGTCTAGATAGTATGCATGCCAGACATAATTTTCAGCAAAGAAATATTGAAATAGGAAATACTTCACAGTAGTCTCTTGATGCTGAGTCTGCAAATTCTGTAGTGCAAATCTTACACTTCAAAGATATGCTCAAACAGTAGGAGCCATTAGGGAGGACAGAAATACTGCAGATTGGAAGTTGAACCTACACCATTCACTTTTTGTATGAAGACCATGACAATGTTATATGCAAAAAAAGTCAGCCTTGAGAAGCTACAAGATGCAAGAAATCAACCCAAATGAAAATAACAGTTGTCTGATGTTTGAAACTGGAACAAAGAAGGGACACGGAAAAAATTCAGTAGTTCATCGACAGAAGGATTTGTCAAATGCTGGCTGCAAAAAAAGACTAGTGTCTAAATCAGAAGAAAGAATAAGACAGTACAAAACAAACCTAAATTTCTGAAGGACAAAAGCCTTTGTGAGATATGTATAAGCCGAATTCACTCTTCTGAGGTGTTTTCAGTAGAATAATGCATTTTATCTGCAACAAGAAATTACTTTAATTCATAGTTGTGTTTACTGTACCAAAAGTGTCTTTGACTCCACAAAGGTTTGATTGTTTCTCAGCATTTTTTGACAAGAGAGGGGTACAACTTCATCTACCAAAATCAAAATTAAACAATATATCCTAAAATGATATTTCCCTTCTACATCACACTGATCTCTCATAGTCATAACAGCTGATGCATCTGGGTCTTTCTTCTCACATACAGTACTGGAGAATATCCTAGTTTACAGCATAAATTCTTGTTTGCAACCTTAAATGCATGGCCCTGAATTTGTATTCTTGAATTGTTTTTTTTTTAATTATTATTATATCAATCCTTACAGCATTCAGCACACAAAGGAATTAAAACAAAACAAAACTGTGGGTGATGGACTAAATGAAACTTGGCATCCAGAATTTCTCTGCTGTATGGATTCCCTGACGTCTTATTAGGTTCTTATCAAGGCTAGTAATTGGTCGACTCATTCTATCTAGCTGCCTCTTTCCACAATGTCAATAGTAAGTCATGAATATCTAACCCCCTAAACTCTTCTCTCAGTAGAATTCAATCTGATCACTTAATTCCAGACAGACATGTACAAAAATGCATCAGGCAGACTATAAGTTTTATTTTATTAGGAAAATTAACAGAAATGGGGTAAGCAGGCAGCAATAAGAGCTCTTTTGAACTATAAGAACTGGAGAGAGTTTGAATTTATGAAGCAATCCATTAAGTAAGTTTCTCACTGCATTACTCTAGTCCTTCTTCAAAGCTAGTTTAAAATGTCTGAATCTATAGATCTTCCATTACTTCCCTTGATATACTGATCCTTGACATAATATATCTCACTGATAGGAATTTATTCCATCTTAATTTCATCAAATTATTCATAGTTATATTCCCCTGTGCTGCCATAAATAATTTTTCTTCATCCTTGGGGTGAAATGTCAGCCCCTCAGAAATGATAAGAGTTTTGCTGTTGTGAGGCAAGAATTTCACCCTTGGTTTTGCATGCTTGAGATACTTTAGAATGTTATAATAAGTTATCATTTATGTAGGCCATAAATATATATCTGTTTTAATCAATCACTGGAGAGAGCTTACAAGAGATATGAAGATTGAAATATGAAGTCAGAGCACCTCACTGGAAAGGCAAAAGTATTCATCTAATAAACTGTCATACATGATTAAACAGGTTAGAAAAGAAAGACCACCTGGCAGGCAGAGGGTAAGAAAATGCTGAATATTGATTGAAAAATACACATATCACAGAAGAATTATCTCTTGGAGCATGAAATCCTTCCCTTTGTTTGAAATATCTTTGTCCTTCCACAGAAAGCTTGTAGAGTAGGATGAAAAGAAAAAAAGAAGGGAAGGGAAGGGAAGGGAAGGGAAGGGAAGGGAAGGGAAGGGAAGCAATTTCCCTGAATTCCTTTCTACATCTTTCTCCAAGAGTTAGGACACAAGTTTTATTCTACCATCTTTTCCTTCTCTCTTCTCCCTACCACAACATTAATAATAATAGCAATAAGTACTGCTACAGCATGAAATAATACATGTGGTACCATGCAGTGGAAAATATAATTTGGAAAACAAATAAAAAGCTGGCTGTTATAATTTCTTGTATAAGCTTTTCTCATTTTTATTTTTCAGATTACTCTTTTGACATTTCTGCTATTGTTGACTTTTGTCACAGTGTTTGCTTCATTTTATTAGCATTTTACTGCTGTACGCGTAAATAGGATCTAGGTAAAGCAGTATAAATTGAAAAATCTAAACCGTGGTGATTATGCAGCATCCTTTCACAGAACTTTCAATTTATTGATGAGAACATGATTAAGTCTGCCACAGAGGTCTTACAAAAAGCAAATGCTTCTGCACTGAAGTCCCTATAATTATTGACTGAATGATCCATTAATTTTTTTCATACTTTTAATTGTTTCCTTTCTCATTTCCTGCAGTACAGAAACAACTATCACAGTGATAGAGAGCACAGGTGAATATTGTATTCACATGTGACACTGGAAGGCTTTCCTATGAGGTAACGATGACATGACATCAAAAAAAGAGTGTTTCAGCAGAATGGGGTGGCTTTACCTGTAAAAGAGATAGAATTAAACTTCAATATAGAAGATCCATGATGTTATTTTGGTTTTGTTTTGCAGCAGAAACCTACACAGGATATTTATATAACACGCTGTTCTGATTACTTCACTCTATGTGAGTATTTCCAAATTCTTCTAAGAGACTCATGTACACCAGATATATCTTTGGCTGGGTAAAAGCTATCTGGAAGACAGAGCCCAAAGAGTCGTGGTGAAAGGAGTTACATTCAATTGGCAGCTGGTCACAGGTGGTGCTCCCTGGAGCTCAGTATTGGGGTCAGTTCTCTCTAATATCAATGGTCTGGAAGAGAGGTTTGAGGGCGCCCTCGGTCAGTTTGCAGATGACATCAAATTGGATGGGAGTGTCAATCTTCTGGAGGGAAGGAAGGTTCTGCAGAAGAATCTGGACAAGGTGAATCAATGGGCTGAGGCCAATGGTGTGAGGTTCAACAAGGCCAGGTGCCGAGTCCTGCACTTGGTCACAACAAACCCCTGCAGCACTACAGGCTTGGAGCAGAGTGGCTGAAAAACTGCCCAGTGGAAAAGCACCTGGGGGTGCTGCAACAGCAGCTGAACATGAGCCAGCTGTGCCCAGGTGGCCAAGTAGGCCAAGGGCATCTGGCTTGTGTCAGAAATAGCATGGCAAGTAGGCAAGTGATTGCTGCCTGTACTCAGCACTGGTGAGGCCACACCTTGAGTCCTGTGTTCAGTTTTGGGCCCCTCATTACAAAAAAAAACACTGAGGTGCTGGAGCGTGTCCAGAGAAGAGCAACGGAACTGGTGAAGGGTCTGGAGCACATCTCTTGTGAGGAGTAGCTGAGGAAACTGGGGTTGTTTAGCCAGGAGAAAAGGACACTCAGGAGAGACCTTATCACTCTCTACAACTACCCAAAAGGAGGCCCTAGAGAGGTAGAGGTCAACCTCTTCTCACAAGGAACAAGCAGTCAAACATGAGGAAACAGTTTTAAGTTGTGCCAAGGTAGGTCTAGATTAGATATAAGGGAAAATTTCCTCACTGAAAGGATTGTCAAACATTGGAACAGGACCAGGAAGGTGTTTGAGTCAGTCTTCCTGGAGGTATTTTAAAGACGTGTAGATGTGGCACCTAGGGACATGGTTTAATGGTTAATAGTCAGACTACAGAGGACCTTGGAGGCCTTTTCTAAACTAAATGATTCTGTGATCCTGATCTCTTTCTTTGTACTGTTTCCCAGTTTCTGGATCAGAACAACTGAGAAATTATTTATTGTCAAAAACACTTGACAGAAAAAGGCTAAATATGCCATCATTCAATATTAAATGTGGTAAACAACCAAAGTTGCACCAACCTTCCTAAGTTAGCCAGCCATTCTAGAGTTACTGCCAACCCTTTGCAGCACAGAAATGGATACAGATGAAATTGCTGCATAGTTTTTATTCTATACTTTTAATTAGTCTCCTTTTCCTTTCCCTAGGTAAGGAAATTACTGTTTTGAAACATGCAGGCATTATAATAGATGACTGAAATTTTCAGGTTCTCATTGGCTTAGGAAGCCAAGCCCTTCTAGTTTGTAGTTTGTGTGCAGGCATGTTAAAATTCTGGTTACTGTGTGAAGTCCCAGGTCCATAATCCTCACTATCATAATTTTACAAGAGATGCATATTTTTACAGCTAAATCCTTGCAAATTTACCTTGAGATCTTAAGTTCAGACTATTTATACTCCATATCCTTTTATCCCACTGCAACTTGTGCTTACTGCATAAAGGTTATTTTGACTGAAGGCAGTGCTCATCACCCTTCTCACCACACTCTGGGAGACTTGGCACTAGTGGGCAAGGACATCTAGAAGCACCCACTCTGAAGAGAATGGTGCAGTTCATAGAGTCATATAATCATAGAATAGCTTGGGCTGGAAGGAACCTAAAGATCATCCAGTTCCAATCCCCCTGCCATGGGCAGGGACAACTTCCACTGGACCAGGTTGCTCGGAGCCCCATCCAGGGTGGCCTTGAACAGTTCCAGGGATAGGGCATCCACAAGTTCTCTGGGCAAACTGTTTCAGTGCTTCACCAACCTCACACTAAAGAACTTTTTCCTAATATCTAATCTAAATCTACTCTCTTTCAGTTTGAAGTCATTCCCCCTTGCCCTGTCACTACATGCTCCTGTAAAAGGTCCCTCTCCATCTTTCTTGTAGGCTCCCATTAGGTACTGAAAGGCCACAATTAGGTCATCCCAAAGTCTTCTCTTTTCCATCCTTAACAAACCAAATTCTCTCAGCCTTTCTTTTTCTCTCAGGAGTGGTGCTCCATCCCTCTAGTCAACTTGGTGTCCCTCCTCTGGACTTGCTCCAACAGCTCATGTCAATGTCCTTCCTGTGCTGGGACTCCAGAGCTGGATGCAGCACTCCAGGTGGGGTTTTACCACAGCAGAGCAGAGGGACAGAATCCCCTCTCTCACCCTGCTGGCCACACTGCTTTTGAGGCATCCAGGATATATTTGGCTTTCTGGGCTGTGTGTACGTTGCTGGGTCATGTCCAGCCTCTAACAAACCAGCACCCCTAAGTCCTTCTTGGCAGAGCTGCTCTGAATCTGTTCATTCCCCGGCCTGTGTTTGTACCAGGGGTTGCCCCGACCCAGGTGCAGAGCTTTGTATGTGGCCTTGTTAAAACTTATAAGATTTCCATGGGCCCATTTCTCCAGGATTTCCAGGTCCCTCTGGATGGCATCCCATCCCTCAGGCGTGACAACCTCCATACTCTTCTTGGTGTCATGCAAATTTGCTGAGGGTGCACTCGATCCCTTTATCTACACCATTAATGAGGATATTAAATAACACTGGTCCCAACACAGACTCCTGAGGGACACCACTTGTCACTGACATCCCAGTGTGACTCTGAGCGATTGATGGCTATCCTCTGTATGTGACCCTGCAACCAATTCCTTAACCACCCTACAGACCATCCACATTGAATTAATCTCTCTCCAATTTAGAAAATGGAATGTTGTTACATACTGTTTCAAGGGCTCTACAGAAGTCCAGATAAATGACATCTGTCACTTTCCTTGTTCAGTAATGTAGTCACTCCATCATAGAAAGCCTCCAGGTAGGTCAGGCAGGACTTGCCCTTGGTAAAACGGTGCTGGCTGTCTCAAATCACCTTTGTGTCCTCCCTGTGCCTTAGCACAGCATCTAGGAGGATCTGTTCCATGATCTTCCCAGGCACGGAGGTGAGGCTGACAGGTTGGTTGTTCGTAGGGTCCTCCTTTCTACCCTTTTTAAAGATAGGTACAATGTTTCCCTTTTTTCAGTCACCTTGGACTTCACTTGACAGCCATGACTTTTCAAATATCATGGAGAGTGGCTTGGCAACTACATCAACCAACTCCCTCAGTACTCAGGGATGCGTCTCATCAGTTCTCCTAGACTTACATATGTCATGCTCCTCATGTGGTCATGGGCTTGATCTTTACTCATAGTAGGAAGCATTTTGCTCCCTCAGTCCCCATCCTGCTTTCCATCTGCTTATGAGGGAAGAGAGGACAGTTCTGCACTTTGCCCAGAGGGCTAAGCCTAACTGGGGCCCAAAACTGAGACTTCTCCAGCCTGATGACCCTCAATGGTTTGCATGTCCTTTGGACACAATTACATTGAGGATTAAGGCTGGGTTCCTTGTCTGGTGAAACACTTTCACCCACTTTCTTTAAAACACAAGTAGAAGAAATATCATCCCTGTTGTTGGCTTCCTCCACATAAAGTCTATGTCAGGATGTGTGTGAAAGAATAACATTCATTTCTTCTGAGGAAAATCCGGTTAACACCAGGAACACTCGGTGAAGCACTCCTACCACTGTCCACCTATTCAAAGCTGGGCTGATGCACTGCTCTTTTCATCAAAATTAAGTAAGAGAGGAGTGAATTGTATAGTGAGTGGGGCATTCATTTGAAAAGCAAGACTATGGAGTTCATTTCTTCTTCCAAGCAATGATTCTGAATTTCAACCAATGACCAGAATTTCAGGGAACCTTTTCTGAGGATTACATTTATAGATGTAGTTAAAATACTCAGCACTTCAGGTTAGGCAATTTTTTACATGTATCCCAAAAAAAGTATAAAAACATTTTTAAAAAATCTTATTTTAAGTTTCATTGGTATTTCAATTTCTGTGCATTCCAGTACTCTGCATAAATTTTTGCTGTCCCAATATTATATGTCCAACCTAATGTTCCTGTTGCAAATTTCATTATCCCTCTAGCCACTAAAATTTAATCTCAGATACATCAATAGGAAACGAAAGAGAATTTAACAGAGCTCTAGCATTAAACTTCAAAGCATTAAAATTTTCCTCAGGTAGAAACTAATTTTTTTTTTTTATCTCCTGGAGACACACTGAATACTGGCAAGCATTACAAAGAATTTTTTTCTTTTTTTTTTTTTACTTCGCTTTATCTACAGCAGCAGTCATTAGGCATCCTGCAAAAAATTAAATCTGAAGTCACAGGATGTATTTCCAAAGACTTAGCAGAAGCTCTCTCAATGCCATTCTACCTCAGAGTTTCTTACTAGAAATGATGAAAACACAGTTCAAAATAAAGTTTTCCATAATGGGATGAGATTTTCATAGCTGAGATAATTTATAAAAATTATTTTAAAGTTAAAACATAGACAAATAAATGAATCATAAAACTTCATTGCATTTCCGTACATTTTTTTTCATAAATGTAATAGAAATAGATTAATAAAAAACAAAGAAGAATAAATCAGATTAAAATAAAAATATACCAAAGAACTGGCATTTATTCCAGGTTCTATTGAACTAGGCCCCTTCCAAATATCATTCAAAATTAACAAGGCAAAAAGGCAATCAAAAGCGATTTAGTATTTTGTAGTGTAAAGATTTAAGTTAATATTAGGAATTAAAATGAAAACTACTTATCAGAGATGTAGGAAAAAATATTTTGTGATGGAAGAAAAAGGCATGAGGAAATTCACCTACAAAATGTAGAATATTTCTACATAAAATTTTTTTGTGTCAATTAGAATGAAGAAAAAAGAAAATTCTGCAACATCTCAGTCCTATTCCTTATGCTGTCTAACCAGAATACTTGATGTGTCATTCATTTTTGTAGCCATGGCCATTGCCAAACACAGCTGCAAGCTGGCTTGGTAAACACAGTTTTTCAGGAAGTTATGTCATTGTTTATTATCCTGTCAAAAGGGGTCTGGAAGGGACTGTCATCATTTTCATAGTAAAATGTGTGGTTAAATAAACTTTGATTTCTTTCTGGAATCAAAGGTTAGAAAATCAAATTTCCAACATTTTTTGCACATAAATTTCATTTTGAAAGTTAGGTATGCAAGTTTTAATAAAAATTTTTGGGAAAATGTTTTACTGTTGTTTTGATTTATCAGTTTTCATCAGAGATTTTGCTGGAACTTTTTCTCAGCCTAATTTTCAGGTTGCATCTAAATATACTGCATTTTTCTTCCCCTTCCCTCTCATAAAGGCAGTATCAATAGATGATGTTACTGAACAGAAGGAAAGCAAAAATATTTATAGCTTTAAACTGCTGCAGAGAATCCTCAGTTTTATGTAAAGCAAGTCAAAATTGTTTTGAACAAAATCTTCAGACAGGACTTTTTAATGCAATTAAAGCAATTTTTAATTGAGCCCTTTATGCCAGACTTTCTTTATTCTGTTGAAATACGTATTATTGTTCTCATTTATCTCACATCAACAAGAGATAAGGATGGGGTTTGTCTACAGGATCTTGCTTTAGTTCTTAGCCACCACATCAAAACTATCAAACGACAATGAACAGCAATGTGGATTTAGTTTCGTAAAATCAGGCCAACAAATGTCTGTTGTACTACTCTTTGATAGGCAAAAAAAGCCTGAAACCACTTTTTAAAATCTTGACAAAGTCAATCAGCATTATGACATTAGTGTGTAGGGGGAAAATGCACTTAATTAAATTTTCATGAGATTAGGAGCCACTCATCTTCATCACTGCTCTCTCCCCAGCAATATGATTTCAGATACAGCTTGTTTAAATCAGTCATGTGGTTTTGTGCTTCGTAGTGTTTCACCACATATGCGACTGATTGCCTGAATTAACTCGTTTTTTCAGTATATTTCTCAATGGACAGTGGGATCAGAGATCATTCACTCTGTGACTTGGTGAGCAGGTACAATGCAAGAGGCTTTCTTATGCAAGGATGAAACTCAATATAAATACAGAGGATAAGGTTTTGGAGATAAGAGGTGACGTAAGTCAGAAGCACATGGAAAACGTCACCTTTAGGTACACTTGAGAGTAAGAGGGAGCTGCAGGAAGTGGTTTAAGTGATTGCAGGCAGCATTGTGTTCTCTGAATCATTAAAGAATCTATGGCTTTCTATGGTGTTGGACACATATGACCTGCACTCATGTTTCTGTAGCTGAGAGCACTTTTTGTCATAGCCAGGGGAAAACAGTCATTAAGGATCAATACAGAAGTGTCTAATCTTTCAGATACCTGTATTAATCACTAAGAAGACTAAGAAGGAGTTGTTTGTACTTCCCTGACACTGGATTTGCTGTCATGGCGGTATTTCACTATCTCTATCAGGAGTGTTCCTCCAGTATAAGGAACACCTTTTCTTCCCAAACCTTGCTTTCCCTCTGTGGTGTGTGCATGGCTGCAAAGTGCTTGCATGACAGCAACAACCTGCCTCCTTATTCTTAGATCCTACTTAACCTGTCATGCACTCAGCAGAGATTTCTGCCACTGTACCTTATAGCTATAAAAGATTTGCATTTGGCCTGGTAGCTACAGTGTCTGTTCCTCTGTCTTTCCCTCCTCTGCCTTTTGGGCCACAAAAGGGCAAGGGTGGCAATGAGCAGGTCTACAGGTGAGGAGTCAGTAATAGCAGAAGGTATGCTTAGCAAATTTAGACATGCCCTAGCAACTTTAGAGACAACCCTGCACAGTGAAGAGTTTTCCTCAGGCATCCCAGGTCTCAGCCCCTCAATCCTAGTGTAACCCCATGCACCTCTCCTCGTGCCAGCTGTCACAGCTCATTGCCTGCTGACACATGATCCTGTCCACAAGGTATCTTTCTGTAAACACCAGAGACCACGTTGTGAAACACGTTGTATTTACTGTTTCTTTGATTTGCAAGACAGCTCCCCCAGGCACTAAGAAGACCTTCTGCTGTTTAGGGTGTGGTGCAAGGTGTGAACACAAGCTGAAGTTCACTGTTCTTTTTTTGTTGAAAAGACAAAATAGTTATGGTTGAGCTGAGGCAAAACCACAACAAAACGTGGGAGCTGTGCACATCTGTGCTAGAGATGTGATGTTATTTTCCATGTGTTGTGTATCTTTATACATCAGAGCCTGCTATTTGTAGCTGCCACTTGAGACAGAATTTACAGTGAAAAAGATAGTACTCTATTTTGTACGCCAGCTCCCTCAAACTATTATTCTAATTCTGTATTTATTTTTCATAAGCTGAGGCAAGAGTGAGATCTGCTATGAGAACATCTGAGAACACAGCTCTCTTAAAACTATAAGGAATGGAATGCTTTATGTAAATACTAATTCTGGCTAGCTCAAAGGGAGAGTTAGGAGGCAGGAACCAGCCCTACATAAAACAGGCTACAGAGATCTGGCTGTGTAAAGTTGAAAGAAATTGTCCCAGAGAAAGAAAAGTCAAGAAATGCCTAAATGTTGAATACCAGAAGGAGGAAACCAACAGAAATGAGGGTCACAGGGAAGGACCCTGAGGTATGAACCTGAATAACTTTGTGAGTGTTGATACCACAGCACTTTCCCTTTATTCATAATGCTGTAGATTTAGCTCCTTCCTCGGATACAGTATTTTTCCATACAACTCATTTGTTTGAAGATTTCATAGCTCCCCCTCTAGTGTGAGATGCAATGAGTGGAACTATTGTATAGGATTACTATGCCCAGTTAAACAGTTCTTGGTTCTCAATTTACTGGCTGTTCTTCAGAGAGGTGTAAAGCAGAACCTCTGTATTACATCCTGAAAAGCCCTCTGGTTGATATTATATAAATGCAAAAATATTATATTATTTTAAAGCATGTTAAGACTGGAAGCCAGAAGGATGAATATATTTTTGGTTTTTATTTTCAGTGGAAAAGAAACTGAAGCTGAAAATAAAATATGGTTCCTGGATAGCAAGCCTACTGTATACAGAGGATGAGGAAACTAAATGAAACCCATTCACAGTAGGTTAAAGTTGGCCACAGGAGCAGCTGACATTGGAACATTACTAGAGAGCTCATGTTGTTGCAAGTTTATTGACGGCTTCATGAAGAGCAGAAACAAACAGAGCACTGGGTTTTAATTTTAGGGTATATTTGTACCCTACTAAACTAAAGACCCCAATGACGTCTGTCTCCAGTAACTGGCACCTTGTCTGTTTTTTTAAACAAAAACTGATAAAAGCTGATTCAGCACTGAGGAGGTGCACCATACAGCATGCATGTTGTCTTCATTTAAGCTATCAAAAAGCACTGTTCTCAAGGGCTGATATAATCTTATTTATAGCTATTTTCATTGCATTTCAAATAATTCAGGTTTGAAAGTAAGATATCCTCTCCTATGATGGCAGTCTAAAGATTGGCGGAATTCTCCAGCTTCCTTAGCACTGTACCACTGTAAAGGTTAGCACAGCTCTGGTGAGAACTTGGTGCATGGTTATAGCATTTTTAAACCATAATAAAGCAGAGAGTGAGTGTTGAGAGCACATCACCTGTGCCAGATGGATACCTGTAATCCAGTAAATGTCAATTACTGTTTTTTCCTGAAAATGCTGCCCTTCCTTGGTTACTACAAGGAGTCAGGATGACTTCCCAAGCAAGAGCGTTTGACTGAAGAGTCAAATTGAAGCAAATCTCCTTTGCAAGTGTTTACACAATTCAAACTGATTTGAATCTTTAATTTGAAAAGTATTTGTGACGTAGTCAATCTCTTGTAGTTTCTCATGCTATTTAATTCCAAACTTGCTGCTTTTGGCTGCTAAGCAGCTAAGTCATACATAAAAGGGTAGTCTGTCTCATGCAAGTTCTTTACAGATTTATTTTCTCCTACAGACCAGTCACAAAACATGAATGTTTCACAGTGTGGTCTTCCTCCTGCCCTGGACATATGACCTGGAGTACAGCTCATTCAAGTAGTACTTGGATGCCTGGTAAATACACACTGTAGTAGCTATGCTCTGCTGGGGACAACAACTGATGGTCCCTCTCATTCATTCACCACCTCTGTCCTGCACCACCAAACACAGTCCCAGAGGGCAGATCTCCATGCCCCAAAGAAGACATGTCTGCCTGTTCCCACAGTGGCTGTCCTTGTCTTGACCCATGGAATGCAATTGCATCAGTTGTGATGCATTTCTTTGCTTGAGAAGAGGTGAATATCCCTTTTAGGCAAGCCTTTTAGGTAGCATCTTTGGGCTACTTGGTTTAATTGGGTTTTGTAATTCAAAGGAATGACAATACTTATAGGCAGTTTATAAACATAAATAAGCCATGAATAGTTAGCAGGAGTCAGTGCTAGCGATATTAAAAAACTGATGGTAATGACTTCAGTTCCATAATGAATTCTTAGCATTATAAATTCAGAAATAAAATATACAATTGCTAAACAGAGGAGTTACCTAAAGCCAAAGTGGCATGTTTTTGAATAAAGGAACCATATGAACTTCTGAAAGAAGCTGAGGTTCACTTTTTGTATTATGATCTTGATGGGAGAGCACTTAGACAGAAATGTAAGCAACTCAGTATATGTAAAAGGATCAGGTATTATTATCATATACAAGCCCTTTTTTTCCATAGATTGTCTGAAAAAATGAACTTACTTTTTCAAAGTTGCCACCTTCTCCAAGCACAGAAAGGAGAAAACTATGCCTTGTGCCCAGTGTACCAGACCTTCTAACAGGAAAAAAGTATTTTAGTGTAAAATTGCCAGAATTAAAGTTGTCCACATGACAAATCTCCTCTCCACAATTCTTCCAAAGATACCTCAGTACAGGATATTGTCAGACTAAATAAAGACTTTTTTGGCTAGAATAGAATATAAATGTACTGAAAAATATTTTAGAGAAAGAATAAGGTAAATCACTGCTTTAGACTTGGGGTATTCCAACAAGGCCCAGGCAGGATAGTATTTTTGTTTAGAAATATTCATCCTCAAACATCCATTTTCCCAAAGGAACCATTTACTATTTATGTCTCACATACCAAACATATTTTTCTGTTCATCTACTGTTCATTAGTTAATTGTAATTTCCTTTTCTTATTCATTATTCATCTATACCTCACTTTTATTTGATGAGAATTTTCCCACCAGAGGTTGATCATTCATTTCAGTCTTAGATAATCCAAATTAATGCTGTGTTGGTTATTTGTAATTATTCTGGTATGTCACATGCTATTTTTCCTGAATGAATGAATTTAGTGATTATAATCTGAACAAAGGTTTAAAGAGGTCAGCAGAATTTCAGTTTCCCAGGAACATGCATTCATTTAATGAGCAGTTAAAGATAAAAACTTCATCCTGAGGATGCTGACATCACTATCTCAATGGTCCATGTGGGAAGAGGTAGGTCTGTTTCATCCTGGAACCTTGAAGGAAAAAAATCACTTACACACCAGGTTGCATTTTAATGTCTATGGACCTTGAAACAGACGGACTAAATTTTTTTTGAACAGGGTAAAATTTCTCACTGAAGCAAAGCAAAGGATGTCAGGCCATATAAAGCTGCTTTGAATTATTATATCACAAATTCAAGGCCATAAAACAATTTAGTTTCCTAATTTCATATCTTTTGATTATTTAACTTAGAAGCTTAACTTCTGAATTGCACTGGATAACTTTTACATGACCTGATTGCAGTTACATGGTAAAAATCTTTACTTCTAGCTGTAAAAACCTGAGGGGTTTTCTTTTCATATAAGTTATCTCTTTTTCTGAAAGCGAAGCAGGTTGTTCAGAACCTTGGTAGAGTAATCAAAATTATCATGTGGTAGCTGCTACTGTGTTCTGTATGTGTTTTAACCATTTTAATAACCTATAACCTGCAGAACTAGAAGAAGGTACAAAAGTGACTACATGCTCAACCCCATAATTTTCTAGGCAGTTCTGGAATATTAGTCATATTGGCAGGTGATCTTTAATCAATGTTTAGCAGAGAAATAGCATCTTTCAATTTCTCTTCTCTTTCACACCTAATAAAAGAACTGTAGACTTCTTAGTCCTTTGCAGAGTGTTTTTAAGCTTATGGCTGAAATCTCCTTTTCGTCTGAAACAATTCAATCCTTAGCACACTGTTAACTTTCTTCACATAATAATAATTTAATTATTTTAATTAACAAAAGTTTAAAAATTTCTGTAGTTAATCTGTATTGCTGTCTTCCCAAAATTTACTACTTAGCCTCTCTAGGAGTGAGAATGAACTTGAAAAAAGAGATATTGACAGGTTATGCTGGACTGCTTGTTTCTTTCTTTAGCTACATGTCAACACAGAAAAAAGGGTTACTGGCAGAGGTAATTTTTTTTTTTTTTAATAATTCTTCCAGGATAATCTTTCTTAAATGATCTGTGAACAGCTTCTGGATTCTCAGTATGTCAGAAGGTTTCTGGGAAATGACAAAGTCACACATTTACACTCGGGAAGCAAGCGAGTCAACAAACATAATGAGGTAAAGAAATAAATACATGCCCAAAATTTTACTTAATTTTTAGCTGTAAAAGACAAAAAAGTGACAACTCTGGAAAATATATTACATGGTGATTTCTGGAAAGGTTAGACTATTGCTCAAATGAAGTAGTTTAAAAAAACCCTGCTCTGAGATGCACTGAAGATTAGAAGAAATTGCCACTCATTCAGACTTTTTTTTAGACTAACTCACAGAAACTGCTGAAGACATTTAGTTACCTTTCAAAAGTTCATTTTTTCCCTTCCAAAGCTCTCATCTCTGAATTCTCACAAGGAGAAGTCATCCACAGGGTTCTCATAATTTTGCAGCAATACTTAAGTTTTCCAAAAGATCTATGCATTATCTATTTTTGTGCAAGTAAATTTTTTAAAATCTATTTACAGAGAACTTTGATGAAATGTTTTCACTAGGTAAAGAAAAACTAAGCTTTTCTGTTCTGTGTTGTCCTATAATTTTCCAATAGTTCTAATTACACCCAGTAAAAGCTGGATGAACGGTGAAAACGATATGTTAAATTATTGGCCTGAGGTCTAGACGTGTGATTTTCTCCAATTTTTATGTTTTTTTCCTGGAACTCCAGTTGTTTTCTGGTTTTCAGATTCCAAGACTTAAAATAATTTCCATGTTTTTCTGCATTTTGAGTTAGATTTTATTTTTTTTCTGGTCAAAGGAGGAAAAATTATTCTATTGGTTAAAACATAATACAAACAAAAAAAAATTTCTAAATATAAATCATCAGTGCTCAGCCCCAGACATATAATAAAAGTTTAATGCTGATGTTCAATATTAGTGTGCATAACAAATATTTCCAGACAGTGCTGTCCTTCTTCTTTCTTCCTAAGGAAAGATATGATGTTCTTTGACCAGAAAACTAATGTCATCCTCTCAAAGTCTTATTTTAAAATTGTTGGCTGGCACAACCCCTCAGTTCCCAAAATAAGTGGTTTTTAAACTATAGCCTAGGGTCCCTGGGGAAATCCCCTGGACCACAAGTGATCTACAGAAGGTAACTAATAAAAAATATGCCTACTGAAAGCTTACATTCACTAACCTGAGACCTGCTTCCTCAATGGAAAGATATCTAGGGTGTGCTTCTTGTAAACAAAATCTGTATCTAGATAACCTAAATCGTTTGTAAATAAACTTACAGGATGAAACAAATTTATTGTTTATTTTACATATTTTAATATATTCCCATAAGTATCCTTATATAAAAAGTACATTAGCAAGAAAATACAGAACAAACACACTGTAAATGAAGACTACATTAAACTTTTGGTTAAGAGTGGATTGAGCCTTACTGGCCAATGCTTACAATGGTGATCTGTGGAGGTAATGAATTCAAAGACAGCCTTTGCAGAATACCTTGCCTAACTAAGTGCAAAGCTTAAGGTCATTTGACCAATATTTGGCTATGTGTAAATAAAAGTTTTGATCTTGAAGAAAGAATCCATATCCAGGAATTAACCTACATATGGGTTAATAAATTAAAGCCACATGACAAAAATTATAAATTATAAAAAGGAAATTAATCCCATTTTGTAGCCAGTACTACAAAGGATTTCACTGGGTTCCCTCTGTGTTTCAGTAGTTACAATGTCTCCAGAAGTTCATCTGAGTGCCTCCAGAAATTCAGTGTTAAAAACTGAATCTTAGTCACAGATGACTTAACTTTTGTCATCCCTTGGCATGATTCTGTTACCACAGAGACAATCAATTTGTCTGAATCAATGCAGTCTGAACAATGGAGTAAATGGAAAACTCTTCACAGCAAGAAATATTCAATTTCATTCCTGAGCGAATGTCTGCCAAGCAAGACAATTCCATTGTTCGGGACGTAACAGGCATTGTGGCAAAGGATATGAAAACTCTTTTTGTTTCCAGCAATGCTAGGGCACAACACTCTGAATCATAAATCTCAATAACTATTTTACATTAGGCCTTGTCAATCTTAGAAAGTAATATTTGCCATAATGGTTTGGTCACATCTCTTCACCCCTATTGTCAGAAACCAAGTATCTGTATTTTAATATTTCTATGTATAGCAGCTACAAGAACTGAGAGTAAAGTATTAATAATGTTGAATAAAAAGCAACAATAATTTTCTTTATAATCACTTAGGAATCTTAGGGCGTGATCAATATTCTTTCTCCATTTAAAAAAAAAAAAAAAGAATCCATGCTTTTATCTTCTTTCCCCTTCTAGTTTTGTCCTTTCACCTATTTCCAAAAGAAACTGTAGTTAGATAAGCCACTATTTACTCCATCCTTAAACACAATTATGTAACAATATTATTTATGAGTAAAAAAACCCCAAATATATCAATAAGCAAGGAATATATTTTTTTAAAAAAAGCATGAGTTCACTGTTTATAAAATTCATGGCAGTCATCCATTTATTTTCAATAACTCAAAGTTTTAGACTCTATAACTCTATCACTCTTTAATACCAAACAATTTTTTCAGTTACAATCAATGGATGAAATAATATTGCTTTGGAGTATTAAAGAAAATTGGTGTGAAACCTCTTTTGGGTTATGTTGCTTAGATCTTGCAGAAAGATTTGCATGCTGAAAACAGATTTTTTTTTCTTTTTTAGAAAGCACTACATTTTCCTTAGATATGTAAGTGTATTGGTTAAACTCCATTCCACAGTTTTTGTTCAGTTTGCCTTATTTTTGAAGGCAGATTTTCCTAAGTAAAGGCAACTACAAGGCTGAAATGATTAAATAGGTGTCTGAAATATATTCTGGTGACTTTCATTTTTTGAAAGATATTATGATGATCCCAATACAGTTTAACTAATGGGAGCTTTATAGTGCAATATTCACCATAGTTATTAAAAGCATAAAGTATTGAAAGACATGAACTTTACCAGAGCAACATTTTTGTGGGGAGTAAATCTTTTACTTTTGAAAAATAAATATTTCTTTAATCATATATTACAGACATTTTAACCGCAGATTTCTGAACAGCACATCTGTTCATCTATCCACAGTGACGCATCGTGTGGTGACATGTCCCATCTATTTATGTCAATCAGGCCACTTTACATCAGTGAAACACCATGCTTAAGAGAATAGGGAATTCTTATAATAAAAAGGAATATATACATAACTGGGAATATGCATGTTTCTGTGCATTTGCCAAAAAGAAAAAAGAAAGGTCTTGGATCCAGTTCTGCCTTCAGTGGCAGTTTTGGCCTGTCAGGCGCAGGATGTGGACGCGTGAAGGAAAAAATATGTGTATGTGGAATGAATGCAAGGGACTTACTCTATTTTATAATAGAAGTGCAGCAAGTAAAATGTCTACATATGGAAGGGTATTGATGTTTCCCATCTACATTTAATACTACTGTCCCATTATATGTCTGATTTTGAAATCTTGTCTTCTAGTTTTTCTAAGGGAATTGCAGTTTCTGAGATGATTTTAAATGTGATCTGCTGTTACTTGTTTCCTATTTGAGATACCGGATTTTTAAGTGTCTGGTATTTCTGATTTCTTGGAACGTTTTCAAATGGTTTCTGGCTCAAAACCAGGAACCTTGACCTAAAAATATCAAATTCTTTTGAGTTCAGTCAGTACTATTACTGTTAGTATCACTGAAAAGTTTTTAACAATGTGATGGTTTATTCATTGAAACTCAGACAATAGAGAAAAGAGAGATTAAAGTCAGCTAAGCCTGTATAATATTAACTATGCACTGCTCAAAATGAAAAATCAACTACACAGATCTAAAGTAGGCAAGAAATTTCTCAACCTATAAATGAGTGATGTAGAGAAGAGAAAATGCCTTATAGCCTCTTAAAAATTCACTATTCAGTGTTTTGTACATGGCTTAAATAACAACTTGAAATGCTGTTTTTCAGACAGACATGGCAGAGTAGCCCAAAAGTGAAGTAGCAAGAGGCTTTGTTAATACATGCTGTAATCAATGTTCTTTCCAAACCCAAATAACTTTCTCAAACGTAGAAGTGAAAGACTATTTAAAGCTTTTCTATAAAGTGACATACTTAGCAGAAGGCAACCTAGCTATACAAAAATGTAATAAAACAAAATTTTTGCACATTTGAGATTAAGCTCAGGAACATCAGTTTACTTTTCTTCTTGCTATGTTTACGCATGTTTACCTTCAAAATGACCTTACTGCAAACACACCTAGCTCTTGCAGAGTTCATGAGCAAATTTTGAAACTACGCATAAAGTAATTTAAGAACATAAATTCTGCCCTGTAAGACCCTAAAAGTAAACAAAAATATTTTGAATTTACATCAAAGCTTGCCAGCATAAACAAAATTGGCACTAGCAAATTCCATGTCTTCTATTCCATGAACTTTTCTGTCAGAAGAATGGTTCCTTTTGACGCTCATTTACTTCATTGCAAAGTGACTATAAAATGCTACTTTTCTGATAGTAATAGGTAGGTACTTTGTGCAAAGCAGATACAGGATTATTTGGATTACATTAGGAATGGATTTCCAGATATGCAACCTTTTTCTTCCTAAAGTATAAATTCATTTGTTAAGTAAAATACAAAATTTTATTGTATTGTATTTTTGAGAGGTACCAATACATTAAGTTCAAATTCAAGCTTAACTAAATCTTTCAGTTTATAATGTACCTATAAGTCAGCAACTAGTGCTGTATTTGGAGCTTCTCAATTTTTTCTCAATTTCTGTCACAAAGAATTTGGCATATTTCAAAAGAAAATCTTCTACTCTCATGTCCTAACTTTTCAAGCTGCCTTTTTCAATATTCCATTATTTTCAAAAATTTAACCAGGTTTAAAATTGGCCTTTGTAATTATACAGGCAGTAAGAAAGGATTCATTTCTACCCATAATCACAAGGACTTGTAGTATACCATGAAAAGATAAAAGTTAAATTTTCACTTCAGTATTTGAAGACTTGACATCTATGGTACAACTGGGCTCCAGCTATTTCCTCTTTTATCAAAAAATTCCTCAAGCTTTGTTTAATGTTCTTCAGCATTTGCTTCTGTCTTTTAAAAGCTATGTTAAATGAAGTCAGGTGAGTTAGCAGTGGCCTATCTGAATATATCATCAGTGGACTTTGAAAGATCTGTTTTCTAAAGAATAATGTAACCCATATCAAAATTTGCCACACGTATTTTTTAAAAGTATACCGTAATTATTTCTTCTGTGAAGCAATGGCATGGATCAAAGGCACTTCAGAGGTGACAGACAGTCCACACCTGTTCATGGAACTGAGAACACAAAATGAGCAAGACCCATTTATGTAGCACAGGCATTCAAGGCACAGGCCTGTGTGGCAACAATGAATGCAGCTAACCTGTCATCTACCAGGGAGACACTCTCCCACTTTGGGATATTCTGAACAATATCTAGAAGAGCAAACATAGAAAGCAATTATTGTGTAGAAAGAAGAATTCTTCTAGGAACTGAAACAAGTCCTACAAAGTGAAAATTAGGTCTATTACATGAGTACAACTTGAGCATAGATGTAAACAACTCATTGGAATAAGTTTATTGCTAATCTACCATCAAGATAGCAGAATATATTCAGAAGAACTCCAACAGTTGTCTGCTCTGGGTGCGGTCTATTTTTCATTAGGAACATAGATGATGAAATAGAGAGCATATTTGTTCAATTTACAAAAAACACCATGCAGAGACAACCCACAAGCATTTGGCAAGGCAGGATTTGAATTCAAAGTTGTCTCAACAGAAGTGGATTTTAAAAAACAGGATTCAGTTCAATGAGAGAACCAGTGCTACTCCTGTGCTGGAATAATCAGCTGAATAAATATATAAAGAGAAAAAACTAGCCAGTCAGTGACAAGGAGGAGGTTTAGAGGGACTACTCACTGAATGTGAGACATCAGGAGTATATCCATTGTGATAAAGTTATTATCTAAAGTCTATTAAAATACAATAATGTCTTTTAGAAATTTAATCTACTTCGTTAAACTTAAGATGTAGTCACCAGAGAGGAGAGCCTCAAAGTGGAGTTCAGTTAGCAGCACCAGCAGAACACCTCTAGAAGAATGGTAAGTTATCTGAAAAATACTGTACTTTGACAAAGATATAGCCAAAGAGCAAAAGGCATAGGAGAGACATAAGAAATATCTCCAAATAAAAATGTGGCCATCATAGAAAGAAAATAAATTACTTATTTTCCATGTTCATTGGTCATATAAGGTAATAGATATAATTTAACAGATGACATATGACAGCACAAGAAAAAAAAAAAAAAAAACCAAAAAACTCAAAGAGATGGGAAGAGTAAGCACACGCAAAAGCAGTTCAGGAATATTGCAATATCTCCATCAGAAAATAACGTTTACTTGGGTAATCTATCCTGGTTTAGGAAGGGAATACAGGCTAGACAAGGACTCATGCCATAGTGGGAGGGTTCTGTCCATTTCCAAAATATTGGTGGATATCCTCAATATCCCCAAAATTCCTGGAATCTTGAGATCAATGTTATATTGCAAATACTGTATTCATAATGGTGGAAATAATCACTAAAAGCAATCTCACAGCAACTTCCTCATTGTGGGCCAAAATCTAGCAATAATATCTTTCAAGTTTTTTCTGTTAAAAAAATCCACTCTGAATTTTAGTCTAACTAAAGTTGCTGGTGCATTTACTGCACAAGTGAAAGATGGTTAGGAGATCAGTAGCAACTCCCTACCATAATCACAACACAGTTTAAAAAAAAAAGTGCACTGTGTAGAATTAATTTCTTCAAGCCCTCAGTAGTTTCATCTGAGCCTGACTACACAGCAGTCAGCATCTGCATTCTATTTTCTACCTAGATTAGCTATGTTTAAGACAGAAAGGGATTACATTGCAATTCTTCAATGGTTTTGAAAAGTCTAACTCAGCTGCTGTTTGGAAGTGGACACCAACAAACAGGATAACATAGATCAAAGCTGGAAAAAAAAATCATACTAATGATTGGAAATGCATCATGTAACCAAGAGTGAAGGGATAAATCATAGGTAAAGATACAGAAAATAAATGCTTCTGTATTTAATGTGTCAATATTTACATGGTTTCAAAGACAGAAGAAATATACCCTCAATACTGCTTTTTCTTTTATAATATTGGTTTTTTCCATTTTTTTTCACTGATATTCAGAACTATATGCAGGTTAGCATGTTTTCACTGTCTCTTCAAAATTTTATGTCACTAAACTGTAAATCCATAGCTAAAATATTTTTAGACCCACCTATAATTTAATAAATCTTCTCATGCATGCAGCTGTTGAGAAAACTGTGAAGAGAAACATACACTGAAAATGTCCTGTATCTGTGTTTTCAATTACTATTTATTTGATTTTTGCTAAACCTTACTAATGTTTAATACAAATTGCCATAAAAAAGTGTTGGAACTCTAAGCATTTTTTCCATTACAATTTGTTATTTTATAGCTTTCAGAATCCCACTTACTTTTTTATAATGAAGTTACATTCAAAATAGTCTATGGTCACGCAATTAAAGTGTTTTGTCTAACCATGGTGGCTAAGCAGTCAAACCCAGAATTGTTTAGTAAATGGATCAAAAGCTCTAGGGGATGTGGCATGCTATTGAAGCAAGCCAAGAAATGTTGGTTGGGCACTTAGTAAATATTTAAACCACAAAAACTGGATGGGTTAAATGATTTTCCCTTCCAGTCTGTTTCTGCTGCTAAACTGAAAGGTGAAAATAAAAACCAGCAATAAAAACAGTCAAGAATTCTATTCAGTGCCATTCAAATAATCCTCCTAAGGAAGAAATTATAAAGACTGATCATCTCCTATATGTTATTACTACATTGTCCTAAGCAAACAAGTATCACTTGGATAAAGATCTTCCCAATTATTCCCCCAAAATTACTGCATTTATAGATCTTTTTAAAGAAACCAAAGCTATGAAAGAAAAAGAATTTAATCAATAATCTTTCAGAAGTAAGATACTAGAAAAATAAGTAAAATAGAATACCTCTGACTACATATTTAGCTATTTTGGTTGTTTTCATTAATTGTGCACAATAAGAAAACTTTTACCATTACTACTTAAAATATATTTGGTTGTTAATTCCGGTGGCTCCTACTGACCTTGAAACTGAAAGTGCACTCAAGGAAAGATCATTCCTCAATGGAGACAGCTCTGCCTAAGCCACAGTTAATCACAGGCTCCACTGAGGCACATATAGAGCCCAAAATGCATTAAACTCCCAAGAAAATTGTCCATTTAATTTCTCTGAGAAACCAGCAACTGCTGTTACCATGCTTTTGATCAAAACCAGTGAGCAAGCATATGTAGGAACAGACATCCTAGGAATGAAGTGCAGGTTATTCTAAAATATTATCTTAATTAATTTCAATTTTCTTTAATGGGGCATTAAAATGTCGCTTTATTTTTGATGTCATTTTACATGATGAATAATTGAAGCTTCAAATTTCTTGTCTGAATCTTGCAGAATTCTTAATTATAAAATGGCCCAAAAATTACGCAGAATATTTTCCAGAGAAATTATTATTTATCATTCATCAGTTGACAAACCTATCAAGATGCATTTTCAGAGAAGCTTGCAGTGTATAATATCTTAGGGATAGTCCGCATTATGTGCACTATCATGAAAAAGTAATCAGATAGATATCACACATTTCCATATTACAGTTTCCAAAGCAGCTGTAATTAATCCAAGGTAAGTTAGAGATGAATCAGGACCTCTAATTTTAAATAAGTCATCATCTTGCTTATACATAGCACTTTATATCTCTATAAACTGTACCTTATTTTATTTACGTCTCACATATATGCATAATGTGCTAACTTAACATTGCTGTGAGAGTGATAATTTGGTTGATAAGTTTCTGACTTGTGCTGTTAAGTTCTCAACAAATCTCATGACTAATGTTGCATTAACATATTATTTGCACAAAATTCCTTTGCTCTTAAAAACTGTGGTGAGTAATTGCACATAAAATGGAAAAGCATTCTGTGCCTCTTTTGAGCGTGTGTAATATTAAAATGTTAAAAAAGAGATAAATCCAGCAAGGGGAAAAAACACCCAAACAACTTGCTTGATAGCAAATTGATATAAATGCATGGAGTAATTTGTTTCAATGTGCAGTGTGAGATTCAAATGTGATAATATGCATCCACATGACATTCTGCTCAATGCTTTCTGAAACGGCTGCACACTGAAATAAACATGATGAATTTCAACCTAGAGAATAACCTTTCCAGAAAGTCATAAGAGCTTGAAAATTGCTGTTTGGAAAGAATATACCTTCTGAGCCATAGCAGCAGACTAGTTCATCTAAAGTTTCTGAATTTTATTCAGATCAGTCAAAAGCTACAAAGAAAGAACTTATTTTGACTGCTTTTTAAACAATAAATTATTTAAGTTTTTTATACTGGGGAAATTAATTAAATAAGCAAATAAAAATTACAAATTTCTAAACCGTTTTTTGGGTAGTTATTTTAAATAGTTTGGGGGTTCAAGCAATTAAGTTGCAAAAATATTTCAGAATCCTAAGTTTAGATCTCTGCCAATGCAGATCTCATACTTCAAGCCTCTTTTATTGTGAGGAAGTTCCACACCAAAACATTCATTATTCAGTACTAGAGTCAGTTTGCTATAGTCTTTCCAACTATTTTTGCACATTCACCTGAATGCAGAGTTACACTTCACTTCTTAACCAACACAGAGGGGGATTCTGAACACAACTGCTCTTTACTTAAGAAAGAAAGCATAAGCAGGCTCACAGACTCCTCACATCATCAGCATCATTACACTATAGACTTTCCAGAAAATTACTTCCCCTTGCAGAATCCTGAGTAACTCCATCACAGCACTTTATGTTCCATAGATGTCAGGTGTGGTGGTTTTTCTCTCAGAGCTTTTGAAATAGTACTTTTCAAACAATTTTCTCCTAGTTTCATCACTGTTAAGTGTTAGATGAGCCTTATGGATTTCTCAGTACAAAGCTGCAAATTTCTATATTGATAAAACAAAAGTAAGGAGAGTTTTATGTGAGGGGAAAAAAAGAAAGAAAATAAAAAAGGCACACTTTACCACCCTGAAATCTTCTTCAGCTTCCTATCAAACCTATTAGATCATGTTCTTAAGATGAACAATTTAACTGCGTAAACAAAGCTATTCTGAAGGCTTCATGTTTTCATTTTTGTTTCAATAGATCCTCTCTGAAGCAGGGACTCATTTTGGAAAGTCTGCAGGAGACAAACTCATTAATGTTCTTTGTGGCAAAACATCTTGAACCTAAAGGTGATGTTGAAGTCTGTGTTTTAAAAGAAAAGTACATGCTCATATGGATTACAAAATGAAAGGTATTTATGCCCCTGCTTAAAGGCACATATGCGCATAAACACTGCTGAATGATAATTTTATGATTGCTCATTGTCTAGAATAATTGCTCTTTCAGCGTGTAAGATTCTTATGTAACTCCCGTTTGCTTCAGTGGGAGTCTTTTATTAGCTTCAAGGAAAATTGGAAAGAATTTGGTATTTGCACGCAGAGTTAGATGCTACCGCTTCCCTCATCACTTGACACTCCATGTATGCTAGAAGAGTGTTCCTAATGAGGAGAGGAGATAACGTGGAGGGGGAGAAGGGGAATAACTCCATTAGTTTCCCTGTTAAATCCATGCTTGGAATTTTATGAAAGGACTCAAAGAAATTGTAATGCAATAGTATCCGGTTCTCACAGCTATTTGCTCAACAGCCAGTGACAGGTTCAGATGATGTAATGCTTCTAGCATGTATGTTGTTACTTAAGTGAGTTGCTAATTAATATCATGCTGAAAGAGATTTGGTTGGGTGTCAAGCTACTCAGAGTTGGTCTTTGCAGCTTGGGGAATGTTTTTGCTTCAGCTCCCTCTGCTCTTACTGTGCACAGTCTTCTCTAAGCAATTTTTTTTTCCTTTTTCAGGATTGCATTCTTTGGGTTCCCTCCCCTCGATTGCCTCAGGGCCCGTAATTGCTACACACACAGCACATTACAAATGCTGCTCCAAAATGATTCTACCAAAATGACATTGGTAGAAATTAAAATATCTGTGAGAGAGCATGATGCACATTTCATATGTTCTAGGGATGCAAGTGATTTTTTTTTTAACATGCAGCTGTTTTTCAGTATTTACTGTGGAAAGCAGCTGTAGTGATTAACTCATAGGCCAGGAATAAAATACATGAGCAGAGTCTACAATGAGATTGCTGGATAAATTAGGCAAGGCCTTCAACCTCAATGATATTTAGAGGTCTAACACCTCACACAGTTCGTATTTCCAACGGAAACAAGAGAATTTAAACACTTACTTAAGGATCAGTCATAAAAATATTTTCAAGAAACTAGTCCTTAGCAGCTTCTTACAGTAGCAATATTTGATTTCTTAGTGATGCTTTCTGATAGGCAGTGAATATTAATATTTTGGGGAATGGAACTGGAAATAGAATATACAATGCATATAAATAGAATCTCTTATTTCTTTCCAAAAAGAATAATTATTCTCTGAAGTGATGTAAAACAAACTGTGATGCTCAGGCTTTTTATTTACAAACCAGAGACAAGAATATTTATATCTTCCTGCTTTAGGTAGAAGATTTATTTTTAACTTCAGCAAGCATTTTATTTATTTATTTAAATAAAGACCAAACAATAAAGAATGGACATTGAATTACACACATACTTCTCATTGCTGAAGTCACTGAGCAGAGTAAATATGAAATAAACCCTTATTAAAATGTATTCACAGAGTTAGAGCTGTCTCTGTCTGGGACTATCTGCTCTCGTAGGTACACAAACACATCGGCATGCCTGCATCAGGGCCACACTTCCGTGCCAAGGCCTGGCACTACATCACAGGTTACAAAACAAAGCTTCCAGCAAACACACAAACTTTTTTCACAGATCAGCTCCAGACAGTAATACACCCAACTCACTCATTGAATTAATAATTAGATACGATCCATTTGTAATGCTGGAATTTCATTCAGGATGTCTGCCTTTTTTTGACAGTTCCAAGGAACTGACTAAAACTCTATCTGTTTCAGCTTAGTTCCTATTCTCTTGCAAAATTACCTAGACCTGGGGCACATTTCAATTAATTATTAAGAATTCTAATCTTTCACTATAACTACTTCAACATTATTGCAAATAACCCATTCAACCCATGTATTGGGAGAGAGATAATTGTCCCTAAAAGAGATTAGTGTAAGTTTGCTGAAAGCCAGCTTCTCTGAAAGAGTTATGAAATATTCCCAAATGCCAACTAAATTTGCTACTGGAAGTACAGCACAATGCCCTGAATGCCATGCCTATTAAATGGCAACAGAAAAGCTGCTTCACATAGTTAATCTATATGGTGAATTTATGAAGGTTAATCTAAGGCAATAACATACAAGTAAACAACCAAAATCCATATTTATTGCATTTTTAGCTAAAATTTGGATTGTATGATAATTCATGAGCAATAGAATGTGAAGGGTGAAGCAGGGACTGATAGAAGGCTTTGGTCAAAATGCTTGAATGTCTTAATCATTTACAAAGAGTAAGATTAAAATTATTTCAGTGAAAAAGTATGCTTGTGTCCCTAGCCAGATTTCTTGTTTAGAAATACTGTAATTCACTAGCGGGCTTTTTGGCAATATTACTCCTAGACTCTCTTCAGAGGGCGCTAAATGCGTTAGCAACAAGTCCAGTCTTCAGAGAAATAGCTAAGTGGCAGAATATCTGAATTTAAATGCATATGTCATTGCATTGTGTTTTGACTAGGTTGCTGTCAGGATGATTTGTTAAATGCAAAATCAACAGGCACTCCATAGAATTACATCTTGGAAAAGCTGCAGGTAAGTTCTTTGTGTTATATATAATAATGACTTAATCAATGAAAGAAAGCATAAGGAAGGCTCATATGAAATTTTCTTATGTTCAAACTTTCAAACCTAGAAGATACCAAATGCTGATATCAAGATACTGCTTTTCTCATATTTAAAAAAATAAATCTTCAGGTACTTAAAGCTAGAAACTTATCCTATTATGCTTATGGCAGTTCAGAAATCCTAAAGCATCTAAAAGCTCCAGACCAGTTCTTCATCTGGGAGCTGGCAGAAGTACAAAATTGTCTTAAAGGGCATTTTAGCGGTTTTCAATACACATGGATAAATTTTTATCCCAAAATCCTCTAGTAGATGACTGGTTCTTCCTCTGGACAGCAATATAGACATGCTGATACATTACAAGGATTTTCCTCCATGTCAATTCAATGCTTTTCACTTAATAACCTAAAACAACTAGAAGAAGGTGACATCAAGGACGGACTTGATGATTTCAGAGGTCTTTTCCAACATCATTATTCTGAAATTGATTCTATGATAACATTAGATCATCCACAATGAGCACCTAAATCTGACTTCAAAGGCATGAGACACAAATGCAACATTTTCATTAGTAAACTACATATGGACTCAGGTTTAATTCTCCAGCACTGAGGGCATGCTGCGCAACTCAGCCTGAGTACAGATACGTTCCTGTGTTTTCTAAATCTATATGTCTTTCCTCTCAAAAGAGTTTTTCACCTTTCTCATTGGGAATAACCTCTGGACAATTATTTTCCCAACAGTTTGCCAAGACAGTATCTAAAAAGGTCCTATCAACTGTTAGGAAGAGCAATGCTAGAGCCTGTGACCTGGCCACAGAGTTGCTACACCTGTGAAAATAGTACAGCCTTCTAGTAGCATAGACCATTTGGTATATAACAAGCATCTAATACTTCTGTATTTTATATAGTATGTTACAATAAAAACAGTGATAGATTCAGGAGTTATGGAAGATTCTCCACCTCCTCTTCAGGATGCCCAGGAAGCCCGAAGTACCCTAAGTGTCACAAAAAGGGAATGACTACACTCCTTGGGAACAAGGCAGTAGGTGTGTACTTGGGGTGAACTACATCTCTTTCGTGGCTTTATTAAACATATTGATGAGTTCTCTATTGCTCATAGTGGGACCTGGCATGTATGCAGAAGTCTCCATATAGACATCTAAATTCATGTCAGTTTAATTTAATCCAATACAAAATTACTATAAAGATTATCTGGTTTGTGCCTAAGACATCAGACATGAGGTCATCCTTCACAAAGTAAAGAAAAACAGAATGATAAAGAATCCAAATGCTGATTCATGTCTTCCTTAATGAAAATAGTGAATGCTCGTTTTTTTCCAGCTCTTCAAATCCAGCTGGACAGGTCTGGATATGAAAACAATCTGCAATCATTCAACATAAAAAATATTTTTCTCAAGAAAGCATCCATGTTTTTTTCCACTATCATTGAGTTCCTAGCTTTGGCTTAGTTTCTAACTTTGGGATTTTTTTTGAATTAATATTTACTTATAAAGTATAATAATATATAATATGGCAGAAAGCAACGCTGATCTAGATGTTCCCCGATTCTTCTAATGAGACAAATTATGCAATATGTTCAGAGGTTATGAACTATCATAACTTTACTGGCTTTTGTAATTTCTTTAAACTGTAGAGGTGCTATGTTTGACTCTGTTTCCCTAGGTTGGAAGTGCTAAACACTTTAAGCATAAGCACAAGATCCTTGGTGGCATAATGCACCACACCCATCTAAACCTGATGGAGTACACAGTTTTAGTCCAGCATTTTTGTGCAGTAAATACTTTCACATGTCTGGCAGGATAAAGTGATCAAGAAATTAAGCAGTAAAAGCCATTGATAGTCTTCTGGTCTAAAAAGTGCAAGTCTTTACTATTGATGACTATTCCTGAATGGGAATAGGATGACTAATGGAAGGCATGTAGTTATGTAGTGATAGCAGCCCACAGCTTGTGTAAGACTTTGTGTATAGTTGGCAGCACACAGTAAGATTATTGTTCATAATAGAGACTAGTTATTAAATGGTGTCATAAATTAGAGGAGATCCTGAATGGAAAAATGCAGACAATGGGATAGACTGAAGCCACCGTATCAACTCAGTTTAGAAGGGAATTTGCCAGATGACTGAAGAAGACAAACAGTCGTTTCAAGTGGCACAAGCATGTGCATGTGCAATTTCTCTGCATGTGAAAAGCAAAGGAAGTCTGCAGTTGTTTTAAATCAACTAGTTCCCAAACCTGAACAACTGAGATAATAGTAAAAGTTCTAATTATTTCAAGTATCATCCAGACTATCTTTCCCTCTATCAATGAAGACCTGATTGAATAGATGGATCAACAATTTTTAAATGCTCTACTGTATGACAATGCTATCTGATTTACTGATGAAGCCCTTTTCCAGTTTACTGGCTTTTGATTCTACTATTAGTTACGAAAATTCAAAAATAAGTAAGAAAAAGCTAACAACTAGTCCTATTTTGGTTCTAAAATTTAGGAAATAATACTGAAAATTTTAGTCCCGAAACTTACTAAATTCTCACCCAGAGTACTTCCTAGTAACTGACACCTCTGTCAGTATGAAAATAAATGCGCAAGGCTAAGCCTTCTTAACATTCATGAGTAATTCCAGGTGGCATTACGTCCTTAGTCTTTGACAGAGGAATGCCAGCTTTGGGAAGTTTTTGTCCCTGTCCTACCTGCCTCTCAAATCTGTTTGATTCCAGGTCCTTCCCCCCAAAACTAAATGCAACCCACCTTTATGCCAGAAAAGCCTTTCTGTAGGTTTGGGGCATGAATAGAATATTTTTAATGAAACACATTTCAAAAAGATGCTGTACTGGGATAAGGGACCTGGAAAATAATCCAATCAGTTGCACTCTGGGTAGAGTGTACAGCACTGTCTTATGGGACATGTCAAACACCTTTTCTTGAAAAATGGGAGATCTTTCTGTGAAGTAAAACAAGTGGGAACATATTAGCATAGAGGAAGCCAAGATTTGCCAACTTATTCCTCTGAGGTGGGGAAACATTTGGCAGATCACCTATCTGTGGAAATTTCTGTCTGAACTACTGTGCTGCTGGATCAAGAAAGGAAGTGGGAGGAATCTGTGTCTCTCTCAATCATGTACCTTTGCCACATCTGCCATGGAGAATTAAATAACCAAATCATTGAAAATAATCAGCTTCATTGCTTTAACTCTATAGCAACAATGCCATCTAAAGTATTAAAAAGGTGAAAGAAGATATTTTATGCTTGAAAATATGAACAACTTCTAAAAGAATTAATGGGAAAAATTTCTTTAAAAAATATTAACAAAACTCTCAAACATCATTAGCGATGCAGAAAGAATTAGAAAGAATTTAACACATTTTCAGATAGATTAACTATAGGGAAAGGATGGATTGAAAGGAAACCTTTCACTGCCATGACGCTTTGCTGGTCCTTGAAATCTCTGGGTGGACAAAATGAAACTCAATCAAATGTGACTGACAAGAGGTGTCAACCCTCATACTAGCATATGTCTAGCAAAACTAGACAAGGTTTGGAAAATAGCATAATAAACTGGGAATCAGGAAATGTAGTTCTAGTCCTAACTGCACTCCTTTCCACCTGTGTCACACTGTAATATGAACAATTTGCTAATAATCTAATTTGCAGAAGATTTTTATTTCTCTTAATCTCAAAGTTGTCCTTCCCTCCCTCAAAAAAAAAAAAAAAAAAAAAAGCTAGGTAGCATTACTGATATTTTTTGGTATGATTACTAAAATACTTTAGTGAAGTATACTTGCTAGATATTTTTTAAAGTATCACACACAAAGTAATATGTAGGAAATTTTGAGGAAATTCAAATCTAGGAATACCAAACAATTTTTCACATAGTCACTGATCCTTCTTTTTTTTCTCTCTTTTTGCTTCTTGTTTTGTCTTTCCACCCTGAACACAGACATAAAACTGAATCGAATCTCAAAAAAAAACCCAAAACACTAATTATTTTGAGTTTTATTGATTCTGTATTGTATGTTTCCTATAGATATGATGAGCAGCTGAAATAAAGAAGAAAGTGTAAGAGGAAAACACCAAAACAGTTCTTCTAAAGGAGGCTGTTAAACGTATGGGCTAAGTGTATTAAAAAACACATAAACATATAACCATAGGTGGGGAAGATTGGATTGGGAGGGGCCTAAAAGATCATCCAGCTCCAGCCCCCCACTGCCATGGGCAAGGACAGCTTCCACTAGACCAGGTTGCTCAAAGCCCCATCCAGCCTGGCCTTGAACACTTCCAGGAATGGGGATATCCAAGTGACTGATACTGATTATTGACTGATAACATCTGTTTTATGGCAGAGGAAATGGGTAATTGACAATTGTAAAAGAGACTTCAAACATTAGATAAACCTCTTAAGCCCTTTTTGCTTACATATCTATTGCAATTCAAATGTGATTCTACATCTTGCCTATATGTATCTGGTCCGGCAAAGTTTTGTATTTATTCAAATGTTGGTAAAGATGTCCTAAGAACATGCATGAGCAGTTGTTCAGGTGCCTTTTCAGTTGGTTACATGCATGTATAGCATTCTTCAATTCATCTTGATTTTGTCAGGTTAAGTTTGGAGTTTCTTCCCCACATACTCGTTCTGAGTGTCTAAAGAAATAAAATTATGTAGCCCAATACATCTTTTTGGACAACAGAAATTCTATACCTTTTGTGAAGCTAAATCAAATTAATACCAATCTCAAGCCTATCATGTAAGGATGAATAGGCTGCCATACGGGTAACTGCAAAAGTTTAAACAGACATACTAATTATTTCACTTACTGGGGATACTGAGCATGTTTACAAATATGGTATGAGAAGTACGGCTTGCTATATATGTTGGTTTTGGGGGTTTTTAAAATTATTTTATGCCCATAAAAATAAAAAACTATTTAAGACAATTAAAAGATGAACCAGAACTTGGTTAAAAAGTTAATAATTAACTACAACTCTCTGCATTAATTCTCCATTATATGTATGTGGAGACAGTTCTAATGTGAAAATAACAACATCTATGTCATACATAGATCCTTAAACACATTTTTTTTAATGGCAGTATTTTTTTATTGCATGATTAAAACTGTGAACAGTTTGCTATGCAAATATTCCTCACAGAAAGCTATTTAAGAACAAAATTCATCTCAGTGTCATTATCCCTCTGTATAGAGAATATGTATGAGGGTGCAGATACACAAAAGGAATTGATTATTTAGAATTATGTCAACATTCCAAACTGGACCAAATTAGTCTAAGACCAATGAAATACTTAAACCCAGCCTAAGAACAGACAATACAAACTAAGTGGCTTTGGACACTCACACCTTTGTAGATAAGGGCGAATTTCATGCACAGATCTAAATATACATTGATTTTGCCACACAGTCATTTAAAATGTATAATAAATCATCTTTCAAGAATACAGAAAAGAAAACAACTGCTGTGGTTTAAGAATGGAACTTATCAGTCTTTACCAGCAATACAAAATAAAAGGAAGAGGCACTCTCCAAGAGAACAGATAGTACAAAAATTCCAGAAACAAGCAAATGAAATGACGTAAACTAAACTATTCTTTCTTGTCTCCCATACAAAAATAAGAAAAAATGTTTTGAAATAAAAACCTAGTTTAGCTTTGTTTTTTTGTTTATATAAAGGCTTACAAATAGGCATGCAAGCAATCACTAGGTAAGGATTTATCCTGAGATGCATGCACAGTAATAAATATAAGTCTCACAGAGGGCACTTAAGTTTTAAAAATATATTTCTTATAACTTTTGTTTCCTACCCTAGAATCTGTTTAGTCATGGTCAAAGAAATACATAAAATGGTGTTAAAGACTGCTTTTGTAAAATTGTCCAGTGTCAGGTATTGAATCATAATATTTGTTATGTCTTTTAACCTTAGCCACAGCATGTGAAGAGGCAAAGTAGATTTATGAAGGGAGATTTTTATAACAGTCCTTTCATTCCTCTTATGGAATGAGTAAGATTCCAATGATGTTTTAGTATATATTTCATTATTATAAAAAGGGCAAGAGGCAAAGTCAAAGTTTCACGGTTTGATTGTCCTCTCCAATCAAAATGTTCAATAACTGCAATGAAGTGAATTCTGCTAACACTGCTCACCTTTGTTCATGGGACAATAAAAGGACCACAGATGAATGTATTGCTTATTAAGCCCAGTAGTGCAAGCAATGCAGTCTTTACGCTTGGTGTCTAAACTGGGGTGAATTCCACCTGCGGGCAACTTTGGCCTTTTGTACTAGTGATTACATTATTATAAAATATGAGTTTTACAGATGAACTAAATCCTATCTAGAATCTTCATCCAGAAAAACCAGCACTGCTGTGCCTTGGTCAGAATTTTTCTATTCCAGAGCTGGCATCCAGGTGTGTACTTGAAAAATATCTTTGATTTTACATCTACAATAAGCATAACACAATTTTAAAGCAGAGATGTTACAGAGCTTAATTAAGAAATTGCTGCTTTTATTAAATTTAGCTACTTCTTCCCTGCAGCTTTACATCAATATTGACTTCAAAGTGCTAGTAGCTTTCATTAAATTGAATTACTTTCTCCTGTAATTTGAAAAGTAATGAGGCAGCTACTAAATGAAGCTGTTGACAAGACAAGAACACAGGCTATTAAAAATTACATGGCAAAGTGTAAGTCATAAACAATGATGGTTAGTGTTCAAGGGTGGTTTCTGAATAAAATTGCACAAAATTCACAAAATAAGCAGTTCTTCTAAGTCATCTCCTCTGTGTATCTAAGAAATGTGAATTCTACCTGATTAATTATTTTATTTCTGTTCTGTTTCAAACAGGTTCTATAACGATACTCTGCTCATTGTATCTGAGTATCTTCCAGTTGTGCATTAAGTGATACAATTAGTATCTGCTATGACTAACTTCTGGTTTGTGTCATTTGTTCTTTTATTAAAGGTTGGACTTGATGATCTTAGACGTCTTTTCCAACCTAAAGATTCTACAGTTCTGTGATTCTCCCCAGAATAAGAAGTGGAGTTTGTTACAGAAGCATTTTTTGCTTCGGAAGTGCCTTTCCCTTTCCAAGGGAAAGTTTCTCAGATTTACAGACAAACATGTAAATATGCTGTTCTATAAAACTGATTAAAAGCACTGCAAGCAGTATAGGAAGAGGATGAGTATAAAGTACCTTCTGTATTCTTGAATGATTTACATGTAGCGGCGTTCACAATAACTGGAGTTTTCCAAATCCTAAAGCCTTTATATCTGAAGTTGATTTTCCTGGATTCTGTAATACTTTCAAAGCTGCAGAAATGGGAAACTGAGTCCTGTTTTACCAGGTTACAAAGAATTGCCCACTCAAAAAGAAATAATCTGAGCATGCTCTCCTTTGATCTTGAATCTTGAGCATGCTCTCCTTCAATCTTACTTCTGTCTTGCTTGTTGGTTCCTAATTTAATGCAGAAATTGACTTTATCTTTGCAAGTGGTCACTTGATTTTAGTATAGCAGTCCAATATAATGGAGCTTTGTACCAGGAGCTTGCGATCAATTGAACCAAATGGAGAAATTCCCCATTGGTACTCTTTGGATGTCTCCCTTTGAAAGTGGTGCAGACAATAGGTTTGATTTCCTGTGATCTGTTATGGTTTCAAAACCAAATGACTATATCACATTTTTGCCAGCAGGGAAGTTTCCGTCAGTTCCCAGTTCTCTTTCATACCATATATTAATAATGAGAAAACTGATGAAAAACTTTATGTATATATTGGAAGCAGGGCATTCTAGACAGCACTTAGGTAGATGGCTTCAACCTTGTTTCCATCAAAAGGTGCATCTTCAGAGTAATACTCTTCAGAGTATACGGAAAGACTCCAAGTGGAGATACAAGGCAAATTCACACCAGAAATAGCCCTTCTCTGCACTCTGTCACTAATACAGGCATGCCCTTTGTGAAAATTCCTTTTATAAAAGCTCAATTTATCATAATATATTGTCTAAATGATTAATTCTGTTTCTGGAGAGCCAGCATTCTTCTATAATCAACTCTAAAATTAAGTGTGTAAAAGAGGTTTTAGAGATTAAGAGTAAATATTTGCCCTTTTTGCATGGATAGAGAACATATCTATTGTGGTCAAGAACTACTGTCTCCTGGGCAGAAATTTTGTTTTTGTGAAATTCTAGTGGCCACTATTTCAGAGGCCAGAACTTAGTGGGCACCAATGGAGAATGTTCCTCATGAGAAGCAGTGCAAGAGCAGCAGTAGCCTGACCAGAGCTGGTTTGATTGCCCAATAACTTTAGTGCAACACATCAACTCTCCTGTCCCAAGCGATCAACATTACTGATGGAGCCCCAAGCACTGAATAAATTCCTTATTTTGGTTTGCTTGCTTGTGTGGCTTTTGCTGTCTTTACTAAAATGTCTTTATCTCAGCCCTCAAGTTGTCTCACTTTTGCTTTTCTGATTCTGTCCCTTATTGCATTGCAGGGGAGTGAGTAAGTGGCTATGTGATGCTTTAGCTGCCTACTGGAGTTAAACACAACATATACAAAACAAACATAAATTACAAAAATCAAAGAAAAATAAATGTTTATTTAGATTTTCTTACTCTTTGTGTTCCCCTAAAAATTTTAACTCACAAAGAACCCCCAGTGCTCAAGAGCAGTGAATGTTGAGTTAATCGCTCACTTGCCCAATAACGTATTCAAATACCTCATTTATGACATTTTCTTTAGAAAATGTAAGATTCTGTATCTTGCCTTAAGAACTTAAATTGAGGTCAGTGTCTTGCTCAAAACCAAGATCAGATGGTGCTTTTCCATTAACTAGTGCTAACTAAAATATCTGAGGGAATCGACTCCCAACAACTGGGATATACCAAGTATTCACACTACTGTTTAAAGGCCCTATTTAGTAATGTGACTGCCACCCCAGAGCACTCAAAAATATTTGAACTAAAGGCAGTAAATGCTATACTATTAACTAATGCTGAAGACTTTGTCTGTTAAACAAGAAACCTGTTCATGACTTCTAAATAAACTTATATCATGAAGGGGTCTTACTAGCAGGTATTGCATGCTTGGCATTTGTCTCTAAAAGTTCTCTGAAACAGGCACTGAACACAGTAGTCAGTAAGTATGCTTCTTATTTGCTATGGAGACTTACTGATGAAAAATGGTTCTTAATTACATGTTTCATGGGTGATAGCTAACCCTACCATAACCACATGAATGTATATGATGATATTATTGACTCTACTTTCCAAAAGACCAGGTTAAATGCTTACTGTGCAGCCCCGTGTCCATAAAG
This sequence comes from Aleadryas rufinucha, assembly GCA_013397815.1. Taxonomy (NCBI): domain Eukaryota; kingdom Metazoa; phylum Chordata; class Aves; order Passeriformes; genus Aleadryas; species Aleadryas rufinucha. The sequence goes on from VZTH01016137.1 coordinate 64,871, forward strand.
GGCTATGGCTCTGACAAGACTTTCAATGATTTTTCAGTAGCTGGCTTGTTCAGAAGTGCAAAGCAATAGAGCTGATGCCTGGATTCAACTGGATGCCTGCTCAATGCATGCTCTCCAACCTTAGGGATAAAGTACCAAAGAGGGGAAAAGAAAATGAGTAGTTAACTGTCTAATCTGTCCCCCACTAACTTCACCACTTCAGTGTAATTTTACAGTTCATTTTATTTATTTCCTCAGGTTTCATCAGTATTAGAGGGGATTTTAAGTACCAGAACAGAAAAATTTTTTGAGCAACTTTATGAAGAAGAGAAGCTCTAATTCAGCAAGAACTCTACAGGCATTTAAAAAACTCTACCTCTTCTGCTAGCTGAACATGATATTGATAGTAACTGGTTCTCTTGAAGAAGGGCCTGGTTGAATACTTAATAATTTACATTCCAATAAGTAACTGCATCTCTCAGGGCATAATGCATTCTGCAAAACCTAACTCTTTGTCATATGTATCCTCTCTATTTTTTAATGTTATAAGTCATAGGAGGCTAGAGTGTAGATAGAATGACGAAAAGAGAAAGGAAGGAAGCGTAGCTTTATATATGGAACAATTTTCTTAGTCTTGCATGAAGTACAAGAAGATAGTAGAAGGCAAACATTAATAACATACTTGGCTCAGTTTCAGAACAAAAACACTTTTCAAGGGACTCGGAAAATGATATCCTGCGGAAGTGGTAGCAGATAGAATGGGAAAAGTCAATCTCCAAAAGCAAAGCACTTACTTTTACTGAGTAATCTTTATTAGGAAATTCCTTATGGCAGAAAAAAAAAAATCAGTTCTAGAACTCATGTGTTTTGAAACTGCTGCAGCCACCAATCAGCTCGTTGCCTTTTTGTGGTCCTTCATCTTAACCTAGCTTTAGGGCACAGCTGAGATCCTTCTGTAGTCATCTTCAAGATCATTGCACCTGTGGTCTGACCATATGGGATGAAATCTGGAGTGGTGTAAGAAGCTGAAGCTTTGCAGCCCCACTGTCACCCGGCCAACCTGATAATGCCCTGCTCCTGGATGGGTTTCCAGGCCCTGCCCTGCCACCCCAGGGAGCCCCCACTGCCCTCAGTTGCCTGGGTCAAGGGATCTTCTGGCTCACGGGTGACCAACAGTCTAAAAGTCCAGAAGTCGATGATTTCCAGGTGGTCGGATAAAAGGGAGTGGTGAACATCAGTGGCAGCCTTTTGACCCACCACTAGTGTATGATACCTTTTCTAACTGGAGGAGTTACGCTCTTATAAGGGAAGGTGTGTCTTCAAATGACATACCTGGTGGACATACTTATCCCTGCCCAAGCTTCTTTAAAGGTATTGTTTTTGAAGTTATAGACGGTAATTTTAATTATGCCAAATTCAGGAATGTCATTCTCAGATAAGGGTGGGAGAAATACATTAAGATACTAGTAATCCAAACATATCAAGATAAATGTTTTGTTGTAGCCCATAAAACTTTGCTGAGGCAAGTTTAAGTTAAATGGTAATTTTCATTTCAATAACTTTTTTCTTCAATAGCAAGTAGTGGTTTATGCAGGAACTGTAGATTTCTTTTCCTTGTGCATAAAATTTAAGGGGTTTAAAGAGATTATTATAAAGGCTAGCATACTTTTTCCCCCTCAAACATTGTTAGAGATTCATCTTACCCCATTTACAAATGATTTTGCCTTCATTCAAATTTGCTTATTTGCTTTTACCTCTCGTATTTATACATCTACTTTTGATGTGCATGCAAACTTTGTAGCTCTGATTTCATTTTTACTGAGCCTGGCTGCCGCGGTGGCCACACCGCCCGGTGGCATGACCAGCGACAAAGTCACTGTCCTCCTGCATGAACACCGCCGGGTGTCACAGTGCAGGGATCTTTGTGCTCCTTGGGAGAGCAGAAGCTCTGTCCAAGGGTCTATGGCCAGAGGCTAGGTGAGCAGGCGCAAGCCTTGATGATAGGCGTGGCAGGCGGAGACGAGGAGAGAGGGAGGTCTCAGGTAGCAGCAAATTCCAAGATGTTTATTGGAGACAGCATGAAGGGAGCCAACCACCTGAGACTCGCCGGTGAAATGGCGTGCTCAGCTCTGGTTACACGAGATTTTATTAGGGGGAGGAGAAATGGGAAGAACAGGGAAACAACCAATAGAGAAATGATAAGGGATTGACACATAAACAATAGGTTTCCAAGGGAGGAGGTACAAATACAAACAAACCAATCACCAACCGAGTAAAATAGAACCTTCCAGAACTTAATATAATATGCATCAACTTACTTATTAAACATTACGGAAATAGACCAATGGTGAAAGGAGGGAGAGAGAACCATCTAGAATCGGAGGAGGGACCACACTCAGGGACACGTTTCATAGGCAGGGAGGTTAAACCTCTGTCCCCTCCTCTGTTCCGCCCTCAGAGGCGGAGTCGTGGGCGGGGGAATCAACCCACGGGATGTCAGTAATCTTGAAAGTGGGTTGGGCCACCGCCACACCTGGCAACAGCAAAATCAAAATTATACTGGACTGCTTATACATTCAAATAAAAAGGAAACACTGCCAGTGGGGATAGAAATAATCATATGCAATTTAACCTACCCTTTCATGACCCTCCAAATATTCAGGATGTTATTAATATGTGGACAAAAGGCTGTGTGAGTGATGACATTTTAGAAAAAGCAAATGTTGGCATGGGAGTATAGTCAGTAATGGAAAAGGAAATAAGTAAATTCTATTTCAAAATTGATCATGAGCTCCTACTTATTTCTCAAGCAGGACAATTTTCAGTTTTGCCCCTTGAAAGTGGTGATGTGCTGTATACATTGTTTTCCATTGCATGTATGTGTTAAATGTTGGCGCACAGGTACAGGCTGCCCTCAAAGGTTGTGGAGCCTCCATCCTTGGAAATATTCAAAAGCTGTCATGGACCTGGGCAACAGGCTCTAGATGGCCCTGCTCGAGCAGAGGACCAGAACACCTCCAGAGATTCCTTCAGGTCAGCCTTCTGTGATTCTGGGAAATGTAATGTTTATAGTGCTTATGTGAATTACAGTATTCCATGTAAAAAGTTATTACTGAAATTTGACAACGATCTCAGCAGATAATAGTATAGTATTTTTTCAGTGTTCAAATGGTTTGATTTCAAAGAAGTAAATGCTAGGCCAAATGTTAGCACATTTTACTTACTGTCTGATTAGAAAATGGCTCTGCTTATCCATTCCAAAAGAATGCAACAATTGTCACACCTATTTTAATATTGAAATAATTCTGCCACATTATAAAAGATATATTTCCTTTTTTTCTCTTTTTCTCTTATTCTCTTCCCTTCTCTTCCCTACTCCATAATATTTTCTGCATATTTACATATAAACATGTATCCACACACACACACACACACACACACAAACACATATATATCTATACATACACTGGTTTATTAAAAGGCTGATAGAAACAAACAAGGAAAAATATTACTATCACATTGTTTCATAATGCAGTTTAAATATGTTCATGAATTAGTAGCCATTTTATGTACTGAAATTATTAGGTTTTCTAAATACCTCTAATCTTATCTAGTGCCTTCTACAAGGGATAGATTTTCCAAAAGACTAGGTGCATCATGTATTGTTTTACTCTGATTTTATGTACCTATTTGTAGTTTCTAACCCTGTATCACAGAAATCAGATTTTTTAGAAAATTTGTCCATAAATGTACAGGTTATGTACCAACAAACACATATGAGTACCCCTATGTGCACCTATTAAATAAAAACCCACCATTGTTACTTCATTCAGTTTCACTTAGGACCCTTTACATCATTAGATTTTTGCCCTGATATAGAGAAAAAAAAGAGGTGTGTATATTTTGCCCTCTGAGCGTTCCTGAAGCAATGCTAAGGAGGAGAGGTTTGGGTTCTGCAATACCATACATATTCATAGGATGTAATCTATATTCCACCAAATAATAACAAAGACTAAATCCACACAACTAATTTAAAGAGGTTCTTGTTTAGTCCCCCTAAATATTCACTAGATATAGAGACGAAAAATGAGAGCACTCCCATGGGATTTGGCACATTTTGGGGCCAGGCAAAATATCATCTAGAACTGGCTCACCAGGACACACTTATAAAAACAAGCACCTATTAGTTTGTATGTGACTGCTCTAAACACCTGGCTTTTTACATTACCCATTATTTTTACTGTGCTTAGCTTAAATTCTGGCTCTGAGTTCACCTTGCATAAATAGTTTGTGTGCTGGGCAGTCTGCAGGGATTGCCAAAAGAGCTTCTCCCTCAGTCAAAGAAAATTAATGACAGTAAAATTACTTCATGGTGCAAGATGGAGTTTCTGTCCCATCCATGCAGCAAATCCAATTCTCTCCTGCTTTATATCCTGAAACCTTCATGCTGGAAGAGATATACTCCATTGTATAACCAGGTATTTATGAAACATTTATTTCAATAGCAGTAATTTTTAAAAAATACCATCAATGCCACCAATTTAAAGCAAGTTTTGTTTGCTTCCTGCATTACCATTTTGTGCTGTTGACCAGGAAATGAGCCTGGGAACAGGAAATCATGCATGCTCTGTTGTTTAAGTTTATGGAGGTGACAGACTATAAAACCAATATAGATGTCCTTTTAAAAAGCTTTGTCAATGTTTATTTTCCATGTGTTTTTGAAGACTGTAGCTTTAGAATTCTAAACCATACCATCAGCTCATGTAAATTAGCAAATTTTCCTTGAAGTCAAGATAGCTGGCCTTATTGACACCAGCTGAAAATTTGGCTTGAGCTTTCAAAAATCACTGTGAAAAAATGTTGGTGTTGTTTTTCTTGACTAAGATTGTTTGCCAAAGTGGAAAATGAAGCAAAAGCTTCAGGGCTAGAAGAGTTTCAGCTATGCATCTCAAAGACAGCTGGGACAATGGGCCATTACAGGCAGTTGCTTCTTCCACATGACAGTAAAGTTAGCCGATCTTTTTTTTCTTTTTGCTAAATCTGCGCCCTTTAAACCAATAAATCCTGTTCATTATGCCAGGGCATTTATGCCCTGGCAGAAAGAGATCAAGGGATCTGTCAGCTGTGTCAAGCACAGAGATTGTCTGAAAGCCAAAAGAACTGTAACTTCATCTCCAAACTTGGCATGCCAAGTTTGAGACCAGCCCACGTAAGAGAAGGCAGGGAAGCTCAAGGCTTATCCAGGGCAGAAAGGCCTCTTGCAATGAGACCATTCCCCTGTCTGTTTCATTCCTGTGGTTGAAGTAAATTGTACCTTGCTTGGAAGAAGATCTTCCTGTGTCTTTGTGTACTACTCTTATTCACAGTAGCAGAGGGTAACAATATTAGTCGGCTTGCTGTGCAAAAAAGCTGGCATACAGAGAGATACACTCAACTGGATCATAGCATGGCACCCCAGAAAGACATAGGGGGTCTCTAAGACTGTTGAGAAAATGTGTGTAGTGGAGAGAAAGGAGCAAGATCTAAGATTAAGCCTCCTCATGGGATTATAAACACTTCTACTCAAGCTGTTTGAAGTGAAATGAGAGTCAGTCATTCGTATGCAATAGAGAAGCAAAGTATTTTGAATAATCTCTACACCTCTTTGTTAGTATTTTTTTTCCTCTGAAATAATTTCTTGCTGTTTTGAATGTTCTATAGTTCATGCTATTTCCTCAAACATTTCTAAACCAAAGTGGTTCACTTCCTCTCTTCCACATAGAGCTGTTCTGGTGAAATCAGATAAATAACATTTTTCTGAAATCAGTTCATGTCATAAATAAAGACAATTCTTGCAATTTAATTAAAATTAAACTTAGTTTATTAATTGGGGAGGGCTTGGCACCCGACCCCGGGAATGAAAAATAAAAGAAAACGAGATAAAATTCGATAAAAAGATAAACCGGAAACCCCAAAAGAATAATTAAATAAAAGAACAATCCAAAAATCCAATAATCGAATAAAATAAAATTGCCCGGGAACACGGGAAATAAGGACCAAGAAAAAGAGCCTGCACGGCTACGCAGCCCGAGTCCGGGACCCGCAGTGCTGTCTGGTGGAGCAATGCGGCCTAAGGCAGCACTGGTCTCTGCTCGGCTAGCCTACGGAGGCAAACGCTACCGCACAGTCAAACAGCCAAGCTGAGCGAACTGCGAAGCAGAGCGCCTCTGGGAGTCTGACACTGTCTTTTGTACCCTTGTGTCCCCGCCCGGGAACGCCCAGGACCGCCCTCAGTCCGTCCCCTTGGCCATCAGTTCATTGGTGGACGCCCAGAGTGACATCGAGTCCTTTGCCCAATCACAGGCACGTNGTTTTTGAAGACTGTAGCTTTAGAATTCTAAACCATACCATCAGCTCATGTAAATTAGCAAATTTTCCTTGAAGTCAAGATAGCTGGCCTTATTGACACCAGCTGAAAATTTGGCTTGAGCTTTCAAAAATCACTGTGAAAAAATGTTGGTGTTGTTTTTCTTGACTAAGATTGTTTGCCAAAGTGGAAAATGAAGCAAAAGCTTCAGGGCTAGAAGAGTTTCAGCTATGCATCTCAAAGACAGCTGGGACAATGGGCCATTACAGGCAGTTGCTTCTTCCACATGACAGTAAAGTTAGCCGATCTTTTTTTTCTTTTTGCTAAATCTGCGCCCTTTAAACCAATAAATCCTGTTCATTATGCCAGGGCATTTATGCCCTGGCAGAAAGAGATCAAGGGATCTGTCAGCTGTGTCAAGCACAGAGATTGTCTGAAAGCCAAAAGAACTGTAACTTCATCTCCAAACTTGGCATGCCAAGTTTGAGACCAGCCCACGTAAGAGAAGGCAGGGAAGCTCAAGGCTTATCCAGGGCAGAAAGGCCTCTTGCAATGAGACCATTCCCCTGTCTGTTTCATTCCTGTGGTTGAAGTAAATTGTACCTTGCTTGGAAGAAGATCTTCCTGTGTCTTTGTGTACTACTCTTATTCACAGTAGCAGAGGGTAACAATATTAGTCGGCTTGCTGTGCAAAAAAGCTGGCATACAGAGAGATACACTCAACTGGATCATAGCATGGCACCCCAGAAAGACATAGGGGGTCTCTAAGACTGTTGAGAAAATGTGTGTAGTGGAGAGAAAGGAGCAAGATCTAAGATTAAGCCTCCTCATGGGATTATAAACACTTCTACTCAAGCTGTTTGAAGTGAAATGAGAGTCAGTCATTCGTATGCAATAGAGAAGCAAAGTATTTTGAATAATCTCTACACCTCTTTGTTAGTATTTTTTTTCCTCTGAAATAATTTCTTGCTGTTTTGAATGTTCTATAGTTCATGCTATTTCCTCAAACATTTCTAAACCAAAGTGGTTCACTTCCTCTCTTCCACATAGAGCTGTTCTGGTGAAATCAGATAAATAACATTTTTCTGAAATCAGTTCATGTCATAAATAAAGACAATTCTTGCAATTTAATTAAAATTAAACTTAGTTTATTAATTGGGGAGGGCTTGGCACCCGACCCCGGGAATGAAAAATAAAAGAAAACGAGATAAAATTCGATAAAAAGATAAACCGGAAACCCCAAAAGAATAATTAAATAAAAGAACAATCCAAAAATCCAATAATCGAATAAAATAAAATTGCCCGGGAACACGGGAAATAAGGACCAAGAAAAAGAGCCTGCACGGCTACGCAGCCCGAGTCCGGGACCCGCAGTGCTGTCTGGTGGAGCAATGCGGCCTAAGGCAGCACTGGTCTCTGCTCGGCTAGCCTACGGAGGCAAACGCTACCGCACAGTCAAACAGCCAAGCTGAGCGAACTGCGAAGCAGAGCGCCTCTGGGAGTCTGACACTGTCTTTTGTACCCTTGTGTCCCCGCCCGGGAACGCCCAGGACCGCCCTCAGTCCGTCCCCTTGGCCATCAGTTCATTGGTGGACGCCCAGAGTGACATCGAGTCCTTTGCCCAATCACAGGCACGTTGTCTAGGGGCAGTTGAGCAGGTGACATCACTCTTGGTTTTGGCGGGCTGATCCTGGAAAGTCCCTTATTGATATGCAGGGTTTCCATGACTCCCAGTTGCAGGCCTCACTTTGGTTTCTAAAATTAGCTCTTGGTCCCTTAGAAATGGGTCTTGTCAGCCCTGGAACACACTCAACTAGAGATTAGAACAAGTGAATTTTCCAAACAAACATATGAATTTCCTCATTAAACACCAAACATTTTCCTTTAACAGGTAACCTTCTTCACAACAATCAATTGAGCAACCTCTTAATTAATTTTTAACCTTATTATCAACTCATAACTCATGTAAATTAGAACTTTCTCAATTATAATCATGTAAAAGCCAATTTTTCCCCAGATCATTCATAACAGTTCATTCATCACACTCAAATCTCTTTTCTTAGTATATGGATATAATGTAGAAAAAACATTTGCTTTTTATAGGGTTTTGTCTTATCTCATGGTACTGCAACACTTCCCACTTTTACATTGTCTTCTGAGTTGTGCCTTTAGCTGATGCAAATAGGCATGAATAGACTGACACAATGCTTTAAGTTTGAATATGTCTGTCAGTGATTACAAGACTGAGTAACAGCCACCTGAAATAGCAAAACTGGTCATCACTTTCAGCCTACTGTTCCATTTTGTAAAGGACATGTTTCGAGGTGGGTATTTTGGGCTCCAGACAGTGGAAATTTGGGACACTCTTTAGAGCTAGATGAAGGTCACAGACATATATCCAGCTTGAAAAGTCATATGATGAGACTGAAAGGGTTTTTTATGGAAAATAATATGAAAATATGACTACATGTGTATATATTTTTTTTATGTATATATATCAAGAACTGTGTTTGCCAGTGTCTGTAGACTGCCCCCACCTAAAGAATGAAAAGCATCAACTAATCCCTACTAATTCCTGCATTAAACTTCCTGATCCTGCAGCCACTGGTTGAGCAGATTAATTGCAGACTAATAAAAAGCACCAGAGGCAAGGCATAAAGAGGATACTTTCTGTCAATAGATCAACGCTGTATCCCTTAAGACCCTTGCAGAGAAGCTTAATGAATTGCAGCCTTGATGAGGAGAGAGTGAGGTACATTAAAAACTGGATGAATAGTGGCATCCAGAGAGTTATGGTCAGTGGCACAAAGTCTCATTGGAGGCCAGTGTTCTCCAGGCATCTGTGCTGTGTCCAAGCCTGCTTAAAATCTTTATTGATCTAGATGAAGGGGGACAGCATATTCTCAGCAAATTTGCTGATGACACAAACTGGGAGGAGTGGCAGAAGTGCCAGGTCACACTTCACAGTCCTACAACCGAAGTGGAACAACTTTGTGCACCAATATATACTGGGGGACACCCAGTTGGAAAGCAGCTTTGAAGAAGAGAACCTGGGTGCTCTGGTGGACATCAAGTTGGACATGAGCCAGCAATGTGCCCTGGTAGCAAAGAGGGCTAATGGTGTTCTCCTAGGCTGCACTAGGAGGAGTGTTGCCAGCAGGTGGAGGGAGNCTTGCTGTTTTGAATGTTCTATAGTTCATGCTATTTCCTCAAACATTTCTAAACCAAAGTGGTTCACTTCCTCTCTTCCACATAGAGCTGTTCTGGTGAAATCAGATAAATAACATTTTTCTGAAATCAGTTCATGTCATAAATAAAGACAATTCTTGCAATTTAATTAAAATTAAACTTAGTTTATTAATTGGGGAGGGCTTNAGTAGCCACATCTGCAGTGATGGGTCCAGTTCTGGGCTACTCATTATAAGAGAGACACAGACATACTAGAGAGTCCAACAAGAGACCACACAGATGATTAAGGCACTGGAGCTTCTCTCCAATGAGGAACACCTGAGAGACGTGGAGAAGGGAAGGCTCAGAAGGATCTTGTCAATGTCTATAAATACCTGAAGGGAGGATACTAAGAGGACAGAGCCAGGCGATTTCAGTGGTGCCCAGGGAGTGGACCAGAGTTAATGGGCACACACTGAAACACAAGAGGTTCCCTCTGAACATCAGGAAACAAATTTTTACTGTGAGGATGACTGAGCACTGGCACGGGGTGCCCAGGGGGGCTGCAGAGTACCCATTCTTGGGGACACTCAAAAACTGTCTAGATATGGTTCTGGGAAACCAGCTCTAGGTGGCCCTGCTTGAGCAGGGGTCTGAACTGGATGTCCTCAAGAGGTACCTTCCCAGCTCAGCCATTCCCTGATTCTGTGATCATGCTCCACTTGAATGTCCCAGTGAAGTGCATTAGCTACCTTTTAATAAAGGTCTCTTCATATTAAAGCACCTAGAACCAACATAAGACATCATTCAGAAAAGGTAATGCTGACCCTTCTTCTACTAAAACCATTTGAAACACCAACACAGCCAAAATTTTATGATGATGTAATGATTTTTTAATAGCTGAGGTATTATTATTAGGGAAAGAAAGGCTATCCTTATTCCAGTTTTTGAGGATCATCACAGACATTGGTGTGATTATTCTGTCAAATGATTTACACCAGTTTAACTAAAAAGATAATCTAACCTCTCATTTATCAAATTTGCACCATTATATCTAGCAATAAAGAGCTTGATCACTTCATAATATTTTTTTGCTAAATTTCCTAGTGCACAAAAACTGTCTGTTGCCATTATTATTACAGTGCTGAAGATGCCTTTGTTATCATGCTTCCTTGTACAGGCTCTTGCTATGGCAGGACTCGTTCCCTCCCGCCCTCTCTCTCTTCCTGTCTCTGTGATTTCACATGAGCATTTCCAGTGACAGAGCCCTGCAAGGAGTCTGCCATCCCTCCAGCCCTGCTGTGCAGAGTGATACCACCACAGACATCCTCTCAAGATTTTCTCTCCTTTTGAAACTCCCACCTTTGACTAGGAAGGAAAAGATGCATTTATGCTCTTGCTGAGACACAAAGCAGCTGGGTTAGGTGGGAGGAGAGACACTGCCCGTATTTCACAGTCACTTCTGTCACTAGGCATGAGTTATGAGACTTGGGTAGCAACTTCAAATGTGCAGATACTTTTTGTAACTCCGGGGTCAACCCCAGAAGTTTTACTGAATAACAAGTCCTTCACTAACACATCAGTTAGTCAGTAGGTTGAAAGATGCTATTTCCTTCACACTGGCTTTTGGGAGAAATGAACTGCATTCCTCAAAAGCAGATTATTTTCCTTGCACTGTGAGGATAACCCACATATTATTATAACTTCTATAACTTTTTACCAATGCATATTCTCTGGATATTCACTCCTAACACACTGCTGCCTAGAAATACATATGTCAGGAGAGTATTTCTGACCAAACTTGCAGAGATACACAGTGAACTAAAGATTGGGAAGAACAAGCAAAGAGAAGAGTTTTGAGTTGAACAGACTACAGGAATATAAGTTAAGTTCTTGTGAATTATTAAAAATAAAATTATGGTTTGGCACCTTTTTATCTACAAATTTAAATAATTAAATATCTAGAAATTAAGAGATTGTTCAGTTTAGAAGACATGAAGATGTACTTGCTAACTAATGTAAGCATTTTGGGAAACCTATTATGGCAAAATTATAAAACAAACAACCCTCCATCCCATCTTCAGCATCCATCACCTCCTGACTCTTAGAATAGTTCTTAAAGGTGGAAGATCCGCAGTAGTTTTTATTGCATCAGAGAATACTGAGAGCTGTAGCTCTGTATCATAAGCCATTTCAAGGCATAAAGAAATATTTCTGAAATACAGTGAGGGATATTTCTAATTTCATCTTACAGCTATCACTAAATTACTTCAGACCCACATTTGTTAAAACTAATTGCAAATCAATTTCTTCTGCCAGTCCTACAAAACAGGGAAATGTAACTCAAATGGATACCCATTTAAGTGTTTTGTTGGCAGAAAGAATAAACCCCACAGGAAAACTGCTTTCAGAGAGTTTGGGTTGTTGTGAGCGAACCTGAAAACTCGCATCAGATTTTTGTGCATCAGTATACCTCACCAAGTTCTTACGCCCTACCAGTCAAACTACAGAAAAATTTGCATTCTCAGCCCCCCTGAACTCAGTATTAACCTAATTTTACAAACAAACAAAAAAAAAGCNTCTGTGATCATGCTCCACTTGAATGTCCCAGTGAAGTGCATTAGCTACCTTTTAATAAAGGTCTCTTCATATTAAAGCACCTAGAACCAACATAAGACATCATTCAGAAAAGGTAATGCTGACCCTTCTTCTACTAAAACCATTTGAAACACCAACACAGCCAAAATTTTATGATGATGTAATGATTTTTTAATAGCTGAGGTATTATTATTAGGGAAAGAAAGGCTATCCTTATTCCAGTTTTTGAGGATCATCACAGACATTGGTGTGATTATTCTGTCAAATGATTTACACCAGTTTAACTAAAAAGATAATCTAACCTCTCATTTATCAAATTTGCACCATTATATCTAGCAATAAAGAGCTTGATCACTTCATAATATTTTTTTGCTAAATTTCCTAGTGCACAAAAACTGTCTGTTGCCATTATTATTACAGTGCTGAAGATGCCTTTGTTATCATGCTTCCTTGTACAGGCTCTTGCTATGGCAGGACTCGTTCCCTCCCGCCCTCTCTCTCTTCCTGTCTCTGTGATTTCACATGAGCATTTCCAGTGACAGAGCCCTGCAAGGAGTCTGCCATCCCTCCAGCCCTGCTGTGCAGAGTGATACCACCACAGACATCCTCTCAAGATTTTCTCTCCTTTTGAAACTCCCACCTTTGACTAGGAAGGAAAAGATGCATTTATGCTCTTGCTGAGACACAAAGCAGCTGGGTTAGGTGGGAGGAGAGACACTGCCCGTATTTCACAGTCACTTCTGTCACTAGGCATGAGTTATGAGACTTGGGTAGCAACTTCAAATGTGCAGATACTTTTTGTAACTCCGGGGTCAACCCCAGAAGTTTTACTGAATAACAAGTCCTTCACTAACACATCAGTTAGTCAGTAGGTTGAAAGATGCTATTTCCTTCACACTGGCTTTTGGGAGAAATGAACTGCATTCCTCAAAAGCAGATTATTTTCCTTGCACTGTGAGGATAACCCACATATTATTATAACTTCTATAACTTTTTACCAATGCATATTCTCTGGATATTCACTCCTAACACACTGCTGCCTAGAAATACATATGTCAGGAGAGTATTTCTGACCAAACTTGCAGAGATACACAGTGAACTAAAGATTGGGAAGAACAAGCAAAGAGAAGAGTTTTGAGTTGAACAGACTACAGGAATATAAGTTAAGTTCTTGTGAATTATTAAAAATAAAATTATGGTTTGGCACCTTTATATCTACAAATTTAAATAATTAAATATCTAACTCTAGAAATTAAGAGATTGTTCAGTTTAGACGACATGAAGATGTACTTGCTAACTAATGTAAGCATTTTGGGAAACCTATTATGGCAAAATTATAAAACAAACAACCCTCCATCCCATCTTCAGCATCCATCACCTCCTGACTCTTAGAATAGTTCTTAAAGGTGGAAGATCCGCAGTAGTTTTTATTGCATCAGAGAATACTGAGAGCTGTAGCTCTGTATCATAAGCCATTTCAAGGCATAAAGAAATATTTCTGAAATACAGTGAGGGATATTTCTAATTTCATCTTACAGCTATCACTAAATTACTTCAGACCCACATTTGTTAAAACTAATTGCAAATCAATTTCTTCTGCCAGTCCTACAAAACAGGGAAATGTAACTCAAATGGATACCCATTTAAGTGTTTTGTTGGCAGAAAGAATAAACCCCACAGGAAAACTGCTTTCAGAGAGTTTGGGTTGTTGTGAGCGAACCTGAAAACTCGCATCAGATTTTTGTGCATCAGTATACCTCACCAAGTTCTTACGCCCTACCAGTCAAACTACAGAAAAATTTGCATTCTCAGCCCCCCTGAACTCAGTATTAACCTAATTTTACAAACAAACAAAAAAAAAGCAATAAGTTTTGAGATGTTACTTAAAGGTTATTTGGTTTGGGATTGTAAACAGACAGTTTTAAAGTATTGACATCAATCTTTATTAATATTTACTCTTTGTTTTGTAGCATCTACCAGTTCTACTCATGGATCGTGTGATACATGCCCATAAGTTCATCTCCTAATACATCAAAGCGCCTTGCTTTCATTAAGAGACATTTCTCATATTCTCTGATATCTCAGCTATTCTAGCTTTTACTGCAAATTTGTCTCATCTTTCTTGTTAAACCTTTTTCCATGCCTTTGACTTATGTCAAGTAACAAGCTGGCTTGGAATCTCAGCCTTCTCAGGAGTCATAGACTGACATTTTTACAGGAGTGGTTCTCAGTTGCTGTTTAGGTGCTGTACTGATGTGAGATAAGTAAGAGCTTAATGTCTTCTGAGAGACTTCGGTAGAGAAGAGGGTTTTCCTCAAGTATATTTAGATGTTTTGATTGGACTGTACTTCTCCAGGAATTGTAATGAAAACTAAAAATTGAACTGAAACATTAGCAGAAAAGAAAGAACAATACTTTTATTGTGTAGTAGATGCAACAGCGCAGCTCAGTCAAGGTGTAACTTCCTTATTTCTAGGACAAATCTTTACACATTACAAAACAATAGCAAATTAGAAGTTAATTGCCTTGTAACTTTAGAAAACTGCTTTAAAATGCTTTAAAAGCTGCCAGAGAAGTGTCCAAATTTAAATCCTTTTAATATTAGTGCCAAACAAAAAAAATCACAGCATCTGCACCCTCTGCGTGTCACTGAACGTGTTTGGTATAATGTGCATAAACCCTCAATCACTGGCAGGAGGGCATGTCTTTTATTAATAAGCCACCAAACGCACCTGTCTAGCTATTCTTGTTATTTAAAAAGGCAGACTGATCTGCTTTACCCTACAACTCTTATTGGATAAGAGAGAGGGGCTCAGAGTATTTCACAAAATTATTCCTTGGCTCAGTTTTATAGCTGTGCTGGAATAGGACTATCACCTCCTGTACAGTAAGTACTAAATCAATTCATACAATGCACTTCTTTGTGTACTGAACTGAGCTAAATCCAAAATCTGAGACTAAGTCCTTTTGCATAAAATGATTGCTCTGTTTCTTTGTTCAGTGCAGCCCGCAGCCCCAAAGGCCTTGGAGTTGTTCTGACACAATGAAAGAAATACTTATTCAGAGGACATGATCTTCAGTAAGCAAACAACCACCAACAAGAAACAGATGGATTTCAACAGATAAATATGGAATGAAGATTGAACTGACTACAGGGAGATTTATTTAGCAGCTGTTTCCAATTTATCTTTGGGATGTACAGTAGCAGCAATTTATACGAAATCAGAGCGAGCTTGCTATTTACATTGCATATAAACAAGCCTGAGTGAATAATTAAGCCACTGAAGTACCTGTTTTTCAAACTGTAGGTTGTTTGGAAGCCTTACTACCTCCTACCACTTTTAATTCCTTGAGGATCCTAAAAATAATTAGTATTACTATGAAGTCTTATGAGTTTCTCAGCTTGCAGATATGTGAGCAAATCTAAATGCAAGTTCTTGTATTTATTCTAAGATCATACTCTTAAATACGGATATTGTCATAGAAAATAGTTCACTCAGAAATAACTGCAAACACAACAAATAAAGTTTTTTAAACTGCATAGCCAGACTTTATATTAAATAGATCTCAAGATTATTGCTAATATTGTTATAAATGCTTATGCTTTAAATTAAATTTGGAGATTTAAAAGCCCAAGAGTTACTGATATTGGCAACTGAAGTCTTTTGTGTGCCTACTAAGACATAGTGTTGTTTGGCCAGCATATCTGTTTTTTAACCAACAGCTTTGCTGCCAGCCCTCAGACACTAACCCCATTGTTAGCAAAGACAAAACCAATATTGGATAGAGCACGGGGGCAGATACTTCAAATCAACTGGGGTGATTATTGCAGCAATCAAGGCAGACAGTAACACATAGGAGCATCATGGCTGGCCATTTTGACTGCATGTTCTTGATTTTCCTCCTTTGGTCTCTTACATTTTCCTGTGCCTTATCATACCAAGCTGGCCTGACTGGAGTGCTTAGCTAGCTTCTGAATACTTAACACTCGTTATTAGCACTTCTTACAAAATGCTATGGTGGTTTAATGACGTAGCATCTGTCTCCTACCAAAAAGGCTAAGATGAATAAGACAGCACAGCTCATTGAACAGCTGATGGCAAACTTCAGGTGTCACATTATCATCCTATGCTAACATGGAGCAGGAATCACATTTTATTGTATTTTCACTTGTCATGTCAAGGACTTGTGCTTTACTAACAATAATACCAATAATATAAATAATGACCATATATAAAATACTATTTCCATCATTCATTTCTGACAGCAAAGACAGGCTAAAGCTAAGACTGACAGCATGGCTTCTTTTTCCATATTTAAAGTGCATGTTTTTATAATATCATATACAATTTTCTGAGTGTTAAAGTGTGCTTTCATTTGTATATCTAAAGCTCTCTAAGATGCATATTATACACAGAATGAAACAAAAATCTTCTGGCTTTTCATTCCTTGTATAATTCCCTAGAGTTCCACAGATGCTATAAAACCCTTAAGCCATAGAAGTGTGACAGTACAGTATTTCATACAGTTTTTATATACATTTCTGAACAGAATATTGCACTGTATGAATAATCTTTATAACTTCCAAATATTTATGTTTCTAAATCTTGCCCTTTGTATGACTACAGAAATTGCAGAAAATAAACCCTCCCTTGTGTATTCACAGGAATCTGAGTTATCTGACTTTTAAGACAAATTCAAAGCATACTTCAAAAGCAATTGCCACGCAGAAGACACTGCTGATGTGAGTAACTTGGTTACATCTCTGCCATATGAAGTGAAGGGTCATGGATTTTCCTGAATATATGTATCAATACATACAAAAAAAGCTAATGTTATTTTCCTCTTTCAAATCCACCAAGAATCCATAGACAGCTGACACTCTTGACATTTATATAAAACTTGAATCCATTTCTTCAGTTTAAAAACTGTGAAGTTAGTTACACACAGGTTATCCCAACCTGTGTTTAAGGCTTGGTTTCAAAATCACTTTATGTAAAATTTTTAGATCAGACTGTCCCCTATGCAGAAATCAGACACAAGGAAGTCTCTGAACCCCTTAATAAAAATTCCTCAGCACCCACGTTTTAGGAAATGTTTTTTACATTTCCTTAGTTTATGTCCAGCTAATACTATGAGTATGAGGCCCAAGTTCCCTAAAGCCAAAGTATCTTCACATAGCTCTCAAAATGGTGAGCGACTGTTAGAAGAATTGTCTGTTTGGGTCCAACCACTTGAGTTACGGAATCAGCTACTTTGGCTGGACAGGACACAGCTGAGCAGAGCAATGCATCAACTGCTCCTTACTGAGTAGCTCACCAGGCAAATGACCTATGCTTGACAAATGCTTGACTCCTCTCCAAATAATTCCTATGCACTTCTTTGGAAAAGATTCCTCATGAAGCAAGTCGTAATGGGAAATACCACAAGACTGTGGGAAAAGGTTCATATGTACCCTTTGTTGCTTCATATATGCTTTTAAGGGCCTACTGTATTTAGTAGGCTTACATTTCTTAGAATTTTAGCCATTTCAAAAATTATAAATGGTAAATATTAGAAAAGTATTAGTGTATTAACACATTAACAGTATCAATGTATTAATACATTTTTGTAATATGTAAGTTGTAATAATTCTTGTTGGCTATTTCTAGGTCTTCCCTGAGAGGAAAGCTAAATATCATGAATAGCATTAATCAAGCTTTACTCTCTTACTGATTATCTTTTTTATTTCAAATTCAGAACACAATTTTGTAACTGTTCAGTTAATCAAACATTCAGAATTTAAAAACTGACTTTCTTATATGTTTTTTTCATTAGGCAACAATAAGTTTTCCAATACTGTTACTCACTCTTTCAGGCTTTCTGTGAATTAGTTGTGAGCATTTGGCCTAAAATTGCTTCTGCTGCAGACAGAAATACCAAAGTGTAGCTCCCACCCTACAACTTTCTGGAAATGTCTATTGACTTATTACTTACAGTAAATACAGAAGAATATTTCTCAAGAAGCCAGTGTTAGCTGGAATATTTAGGTAAGAACAGGATAGTCATTGCATGTGGGAAAGCAACAGAACTCCAAAAATTTGGGCAACAGAATATGTGAGGAGAAAGGGTGGTGAGTAACTTTCTTCTTGTCACTCTGTTGATTAGTAGAGCTGCTCACAGCAATTATTCACACATGAAATGTTGCAGGTATCTCTCTTTCTCGTCCCACAAAGCACAAATTTTATTGAAATGGCCCCAAGGGTCCACCCCTGCCCCATTGCACACAAACTTCCAGGAAATGTAGTCTGGACTTCACACATGTGAGAAAAGAGGAAGCAAAGATACACAGAAGAAAAAAAGCCATCAGAAAAGAATGGAGGAAAAAGAAATTTGCTGTGGCAGTTGTGTTTCCATGCATGACTCCACTTACCCACCTACCCAAAGCTGTGGTTATGACTGAAGGTGTGACTGCCTTGCCGTTTTCCTCCCCGCAGGCTCTGCACTGCCCACGGGAAGGGATGCACTCTGCTGCCTGGAGCATGGACCCAAGCTCCACAGCACCCCACAGGCTTACCAGGGGTTCTGAGGAGACTGCTGGGGAGCACAGGGCAGGCAGGGACATGGAGAGCTGCTGCATGGCAAGGCCAGGTTGCAAGGAAGCAGCCTGCCTGTTTGGAAAGGGACACTATTGCTGCAGTCAAAACGTTTTGTTTCGAATGCTTCCCTCAGTAGTTGTGTGTGTCCTTAAGTTCAGGGTGGCCTTACTGCATTTATGTTCTGATAATCCCAACTGCAGGCACTGCAATACCTTTTTTCTGTGTTACTGCTTTGGGGTGCTTTTAAGAAAAGGTGGTGCAAGTCCATCTCAAGCCTTTGACTGACTTGGAGATTCATCACAGTCAAACTCTACTTGCACTTTGGTTTCAATCCTGAAAAATGGTTAATGCCAGTATTGCTAAATCTATATGAAAGCTTCTTTCAGTGGCCACCACTTGCAGAAAAAAAAAGGGTTATACATAAAAGACTCTTTGTCTCCCTCATCAATTTGACCCTGGTCAAAACTTAAAAAAATGAGATTTATCCATAAGACTTCTGATGCAATTAGTGGAAGTTTTGTGTCTAAACTGCCTTTACAGCTTTTAGAACCTCAGACTATGGCTGCTTGCAATATTTAGGTCAGAAAAACAAAAAAAGACATACATTTTGGGTGGCTGTTAATTTTTTTTCTCTTGAATCAGGGCAAACAAAAAATAAAACTTGCAAAAGGTATTCTTACAATGTAAATTAATTTTATTCAAAACAGATTTAAAAAACTAACAAAGCTTGCCTAACTACATGAGGTAGTACATGTAGCAAAAGAGAAGGCAGAATATAGTATTCTGAAATACGAAGAATACGAGTAAGTTTACAAGCTGGAGTGAAATAAATTCAACAACAGAAACAAAATACACCAAAATTAAAGTTTAACAGCTTTTCAGTCTTAAAGCACCAATACACTTTTCATAGAAAGAAACATAGTATCACCACTACATGTTCTTCATATACCATAATATGGTAAAATTAATGCACCAAGCTGTTCACCATAAATGAATTCTTTAAAATTGTGAAGCAACAAATGACGTAATTGTCACTGGACTTCGTACCACTATACTTCCTGGCCTGCAGGAGTATTTGCCAGGTCACAAGGAGCAAGGTTAGCCTTTGTTACCATTTTCTTTGGTTTTTTTGAACATTTACCCTCATATTAACATGTAGTATTTTGCTAACATTTATAGCTCAAGGCTACAAGCTTACAAATTTTTATGTATGTGTACAATTCTACTTTTTTTCTGGACCCAATTTTAGGTAAATTGAAGGAATCACATGGCAAAAATAAAGTATGTGTATGTGCAGAACTGCAGGCTTATTCCTTAATTTCAGGTTACTGCACTTCTCAATACAAAAATTTTATCAGATCCTTCAAGGTTATATACATCTGTCTCTGATGCACCCATCCCAAGACAGTGGAATATCTGTGAAGGACTGAACCATAATGAATTATGGTTATTTGAACTAAAGAGCTTACCAGTATCCAATAAATACTTTAATCTATTTAAGAAGTAATAGACATGAATGGCCCAGTCTCTTAAAAATAATTTTTGGAGGAAAACACACTAACATGACCCAGGGCTTCTTCCTATATTTTATATTTCCCATTTTTCTTCAAAATAGGTATATTTATTTGTTATGATTAGTGTGACATTGAGAACAATCTAGATCTTCATTTATGCTTGCATGGCTAATGCTATGGTAAATCATCAAAAAGTTATGTATGTTTTTATTTTACTTTAAGGCATGATTTATTTTATCAAAATACTGGGATGACTTCTTTTATGTACATTGAAAATAAAAACTCGGGCCTCCCAATGGTATAGTTTTAAGGTTACTGTTAGTGGCATATATAAAGCACCATATAATAATATATTCAGATGAAGAAAACAAAGAACATTTATGAGCATTGAATTAACTGTATAGGAGTAACTGCTAAGAAAATATAGCAATATTTAACACAGGATTCAAATTATTGTAATATATCATTATAGATTTTCAAATGAATTTTTCTCCCATGTTTATTTTTACAGATTTTTTAAGATTTATATGTAATTTAAACTTTTTGGTGGAAAGCAGTATACATCTTCTGTACAATAATGTTACAGCTTTATACAAATTTCAGGAATTACAAGAAATGGCCTGTATTAATCTTTTCCAAGTGCTCTTGTTTCACTTGCCTGTTTTAGCTTTTACTTGCTAGATTCAAACAACAGCAAATACTCTGAAAGCCTTGCTTCCTGGAGGATTCTGTAAACTGGAACATAAAAACATTGCTTATGTTATTTTTAAGTCTGTAACACTCCAATAACACTTTTTTATATTTTTAATTGTTAATTCTAGTATCCTGCAGCACTTCTTGTGACAACTCATAAGTTTAGCTCTCTAGGATTTCTTTAAAACTGCTACAAATAAAAACTACATAAATTTCAGATTTTTTTTCCAAACAGCTTATTAGGAACAAACCACAACATTAAAAAAAATTCAAGCGATCCTTTCTGATGAGGGATTCTATTTTAAGGAATTGAAGTAAAATACAAGTGTTTTGGAAATAGAGAAAACATACATCTTATGCTTACTATTCTAGCAACTGTATTTGGAGAGAACTTGCAGACCCAGGAGATCACTTGTTTATTAGTTGCTTATACAGTGAAGAATAGATTTCTACAGAGACCGAATGTCTAAGAAAACCAAAGGGAATGCTTTCTGAATGCGTTAAGTATCTGGCTTCAAAAGAAAAGAAACAAAAATATCCAATTCCAATGAAATTTTGACAGAGTAAGTATTTTTGCCTTAAAAGTTGGACCAGCATGTCCTATTTAATAGTCCATTGTTTTTTTCTTTAGCAAACCCTATCTGAAGATTATCTGGGAAGGAAAGGGAAATGGAGGTGAAAGCAAGGAAAGGCACAATGCAACAGGTCGGCTGCAATGGCATCAGAATTCATCATCTTCTGCTTCACAGAAAACTTGCATGGGACTTTTTTCCAAACTGCTGACCTCCCAAACTTTACCAAGATGAATTATGTGTAAATACATGTGTATTTATACATATTTTAAAATTTATATTTATAGACAGTATATAATACATATATTAGATATAAAGTATAAAAAATGATCAAATTTGCAACATTCTTCCT
The DNA here is from genome assembly GCA_013397815.1 of Aleadryas rufinucha. Lineage (NCBI taxonomy): Eukaryota > Metazoa > Chordata > Aves > Passeriformes > Aleadryas > Aleadryas rufinucha. The sequence goes on from VZTH01016137.1 coordinate 86,671, forward strand.
GTCTACATTGCTACTTGAGAAGATTTTATATGGGAGAAAAGTGTCAGTAAGGAAGCACTCTAAGGGAACTGGATGATCACAGAGAAAAGTCAAAAAATATGTAAAATAAGTCATCCATTGAGTAAAGAAAATCTGTATTTTACAAGCTTCCAGATTTGTTGAAAGGTCTGAGAGAAAGAGAGAAGACATTCCCCTACTGCCAATTAAAAACAAGACAAAAATACTCAATATTTTCCTACTTCTGGGTTTTCTATAGAAACTTTTTGAGGTTTTTCTCCCACCCAAATTTCTCAGAAAGGCTATAGTCTGGTTAGGTAACAATCATTTTTAGTCTAATGAACGTTCTTAGCTTTACAGGATGAAAAGAGTGGTATAGTGTTTTTAAAGTAATTTCTCTTTCTTCCTTTAGAACCTGGAGAACCCTTTCAGGGATTAAATTTAATCTGCAACATACAGCCATGTGTTATCATCATACAATGCACAAATATACTCAATGCAACTAGTGAATTTTCACAGCATCTCCAGGTCTTTAAGAAAAAGACTGTTAACAACAAATTATTTAAAAAAAAAATTTCAATGATTGTGAGTTTTAATGTTTGTGAGTATTAAGTATGATTCAGGATCACTAGTTCAATACTATGTAAATCACTAATGAACCAATGAACCTGCATCATTATGTTAATTTTTAAAAAAATCCCTAAGGACGTGAAAGCAATTTTCTTATCAAACATTGTGTTAGTTGCTACAGAACCAGCAAAGCAAACAAGAGGTTTATTTTATTTCATAAGCAGCTTTTCAGGGTAATGTTTTATGTGCTTAGAGGAGGCAGGCAGCTCTACTACCACAGCTTCTCCAAAGTCACCACAGCTGTTACACAAGCTCTGTAAATCACCTCTTGCGGCCTGTTTGTTTGGCTTCTAGCACTGCCTGCCCCAGGTACAAACAGACACAATGCAAGACTGTGAACCTTATCGAGGTCAAGAGTAAAGTGTAATCGTTGCAAATGGGCTCTGTACCTTTCTGAGTAGATCCCATTTTGAAAGGAAGCAACATAGACCTTTCTTTTGTCTACTGGCATAACATCAACATAACCGCCCTGGTTGCGGACCACACCAGCGTGCACTGCTGCCCGGCAGATACTGGAGATCTGAGGAGTGAAGAAAAATATTAGCTTTGCAGTCATCCTTTTATTTCATAATTTTTAAGAAGACAAAGGTATTTAAACCAAGTTTAGGAAACATAAAATAATTACATTTATTGCATGACTAATTTTATTACTTTGACAGTATTTAAATCAGCTTCATGGGAATTAGGTCAATTTATAGCAATACAGACATTGCCTTTCAGGTCATTTTCACCATGATGCAAATATCATTTATTTCACGCTATTTCTTTTCAAAGATCAGGAACATGTCTGAATTCTTGAGCCTTTCAAAATGAAAGGATCTATCAGCCAAAACCTCAACCATCAGTCAAATTATCCACATTCAAAGGGAGAATCAGTTTCCTATCCAGGCATGGGTAAATACTAAAAGCTAATTAGATGAAAGGTATAATGTGAGCATGAGACAGAAGATCGAGGTCTAAAACGAAAATTGTCTGTGAAGTTAACAGCACTTGTAGCTGCTTGAAACCTCTATTCTCCGGTCACTAATTCCCCTCATGAACCCATGAAAAATAAATTATATCCACAGAAGGATTCCTCAGTGACAATCTTTTGATAATGTTAACTTAAATAATTGGTTTAGACTTGCAGTACTCTATTACTCTTTCAGCATTTTAAAAATTGTCAGAAGAATGAAACTTTTTAGATATTCCAGAAGGTAGGTCCGAAGCTTTAATACATAGCACAGCCAAGTGCAGTTCCAGCTACAGCGAATCTCCACTTGGAGACAAGCTTTTTGGTGGAAAAAGTCTTAAATGCAATAGGTTTCTCCACAAGCACCCTTAAAAAACTTAGTCAATATAAATATAAATAGCTGGTCAAACAGGCAACTATTTAAACAAAAACTGCATTTCTTCCAGTTATAATTGGAATAATTTATACATGTTATCATAGCCATTTTGCAATCTCAATGCTATATAAAATCAGGAATTTAAAATAGCAATGATTTTCCTACTGTCATTCTAAGTGCAGGATTTTCCAGGTTCACTTGTATATAGTTTGTCTTTTAATGCTTCAATATTTAAAGAGTAAAAATCTGAAATACTTTATGCAAATAATCTTTTACAAAGATACTTTAGAGTTTTTCTTTCCACACTACTGGGTGCAGTTTTTGAACATGCCAGAAAGAATGCCATTTAAACCCCTCTGTACTTTTCCTCCTCCCAAGGTTGCAAAACTTTTGCTATATCCTGAACACCAACAGATGCATTATTGTTACAATTATAGCATCCCTTATTTATCCATACTGTAGAGTAACTAAAGAGGAGACTGATCATGTGCAATTTCAAATACCCAGGGGGAAAAATGGCCTTTGCAATACAGCATTACAGTCAGAAGAAATAAAAGATTATATTTACAAGCAATTAACTACACTGAAGAACTAGAAGAATACTATTCATTCTATTCATTCCTAGTACAATAACACAGCAGTAACTTTATTTTCAGTTCCCACTGGAGATATAAAAAAAGGCAAGAGGTACAACTGGGGAAAAGAAAGATCAGCTTTTTCACCTCTGTAATAGTAACTAAAATGCTACACTCTTTACATCATGAGATAGGGATATACCTTCATAATTATATTTGAGGGTAGCTAAGATACTGGCTATTTCAATGTTATTTGAATTTTCTAGTCAAGTAAAAAGGAAAGGAAAAGTCAAGGGATGGAGATTTTGACAGAAGAGGCTGACTACTTGTTGGGAACTATCTCCAGCAAAGGATGGGGACATTGTTAGGGCTGGTACCACAAGTGGATCAATCAGCTATGGCTGGGCTAATGCACAACATTTCAAAGGTGAAGGCAAGACACCTGTATGGAATACGTGGAAAAGGAGAGGTCAGAAGACTGGGGTTGATGAAGCCAGCTCAGAGGCTATTTTCAGATGAAAAATAAACTGATATTCTGATGCTACATTCCAGATGAGACTGGACAACAAATGCACATACTTTTTGGATACATGAACAATTAAATGAGTATAAATTCATAGTTATGAACCAGTTTGCAAGAATAGCTATGAATAGATGTATATACTTCTATAAACATATACAGAATACATTTTTTTCACAAAGTATTCTGTCCTTATCTCTCAAGAATTTCTCATTGTCTAATAGTCTCATTCCAAGACATTCACCTAAATGGAATCAGATTCCAGTAGTGATGCCACAGTACTTCCCTATGTTCAGTATTATGTCATCCAAATCACACTTCCTTGAACCACTAAGGTAAGCATCCTGTTGATTTAAGCAAAACAGAATTTCACTATGTCTACCACAAATTTCAGCATATTATTTGTGGTTTACATCAGCACCCTTGTGTCACTTTTTGGAAGACTTCAAAGATTTGGGGCTGTTTCTTTAATTTTGATGAAGAAATTCCAAAAGATATATAAGATAGTATTTTTAAGTTAGTATAAACACTTCACGCAGCATTATATGGCCATGCTTTATTGCTGTGTTGTGAACACTCCTAAACTTGCAAGTAATTTTAACAGGTCGCAGGATCTGAATACCAAGTTCCCTAATTATTTCCCTTCTTCAGATACTCAACAATTACTAATACCTACTACAGCATATCATTACTCTACAAAGGCATTTAAACCACAAGTGTCTTTAGCATACCATCACAGGAATATGGAGCTATTTAATAGCTTTCTATATCAGTCTCTATATTTTACCATAGCAGAGAATTAAGAATACCTTTGCAAAAGTTTCAGGGAATATTTCCATACATGGCTACCGAAACAAAAATTAGTATGACCAAAGTCCTCAAATGGTATAAAATTATATAACTCCATCAAACTCTTTAGATAAAAGATATTTGTTGATCTCTAGCCCCCAAAAGAAGTAACGAAGACACACTGAAAAAGTCGAATGGATTCTGCTCTGCAGATATCTATTTATCTCCTTTACCACTCTACTCTCTGTACTACAAACTACTACAAACATAATCTAGAACAGCACCTTCAGTGTAAGTATCTACCCTGACAGCATCTGAAGCTGATAAGAAGAATCTCTGGATTCTTACCTGTATTTATGTTCATTTTTTTCCTAAAAGCAGTATGGCTGCACACATTTCTACACAATGGAACTGAATAGTGAGATAGTACATCTAAAATAATTTTAAAGTATACCTCTATAACACTAATTAAAGTCACCTGGGACTTCTCCAGCCAAAGAAAATATGTATTCTGAGATTTCCTTCTGTCTAGGTTAAACACAAGCATGTCTTCTTTCTCCTCCAACAGTCTCTCCAAACTCACTGGGAAACTTTGCAGCCCTTAAAAGCAACCACAGAGCTGAAAGAAAACCGTCTTCCACAAACTGCACTTGCATTGAATCTACTTCCGCTGCCTCTTTTATACACATTAAGGATCCAGTCCACAAATCAATTATCTTTCTAAACTGGAAATACTATTCACACCTGTAACACTACTTATGGACAAGAGCATTTTCAGGACAACACACTTAGGTAATCTAATGGACATTAGTCAGTTTCAAAATACTGATGAGTATATACTTGCATACTATTTTCACACATTTCAAAGAACTAAAAAGTAGTGAAAATCATCATCTGACCCAGCTGGTTGCCATACTACTCTTTATGACATCCATAAGACAGTTAAACCATTGAGTTTACTGCCAAAAATGCAATCTGCTTTCTCTGCCACTACATCCTGGCTTCTCCATAGAGACATGACAAAGGAGGAGCATAAAATAGAAATCTCTTTTCAGACTTTCTACCCACCTCAGAACTAAACATGTTGTAGAAAAGACAGGGAAAAAAACCTGATTAGCAAACAGAATGACAAAAAAAAAGTCTGTTAAAATAATATGACAATGTGAGATACTTTACACAAACATATCAAAGCTCTGTTGCAAATATTTAGCTATCCACACAGATAAGAAATATTCAAAGTAAGAAGACTGTGGACATTTAAGAGTAATATTTTTTTGTATAGTCTGACAGAAGTTATGGCTGTGTCAGGATCTAAAGTGAAAGGGTTTAAATGAGTATACACTGCTAATGTTGAACAAATCAGTGGGATTTTTGATAAAAAACTGAAAGTATGAGTCCAGAGACTAATGAAGCCCACAAATGAGTTTTTAAATAACTTTCCATATCTTCAGCAGCTGAGTACTGCTAACTTAAATGGGAGCCTCTGAAAAAGAACTTTTGAAAAGATTGTGTGAAAAATCAGCATATGGAGGTAAACTGTGTATCAATATTCTATCTTATAGTTACATTATAATTTTTTCATAGGATTTTATATCTCATTATATAACACAATGTAAATCCCTGTACTTACATCAGAATAAATTCGTGTACCAATTACACGAGCGTAGTGTGGATTTGCCTGCATACAGTTGTGAGGACAATACACCCTGAAAGATCAAAAACAAACCACATACAGTTAGGAAGAGTATCAGAGGATTAATATATCATGTTCAATGACAGCATTAGTAAGTATAAATCAAGTTGATTATCTGTACATATAGGTCTATAAAGCTATTTAAAAGCTGTCAGTTTTTGAGGCTTTGAGCATACAGTTGAAAGCATTGCTGATGTGTTGAGGTTCACAATGAAGTGCTTAAAATCATATTTTAATAAGTCTGGTCTTCTTTCCTTTGGATAAGCAGATGGTGTTCTTGTTCAACATATGTGAGGCAGTAGAAAAGTCAGTGAGAAGAGACTGTTCATTATTCTATAATTTATCTGATTCTAAGCACCCTATACAAATTGTACAGTCAGACATCTCAGAAGAGGCAGATCTGAGTGAGGACCTGCTATGATACTGATGACCTGGTGATGCAAGCCAATTTAGCAACTTATAATGAAGGTGAGCATTGGAATCTGTGGCTAGAATGAAAAACTTTGGAAAGTAGTGAGACTCCTAGCTGATTCTGGGAGATCAGAAACCTACCAAAACAAAGACTGTCTTTATTAAGTGCACTTTGTTAACCTTTGAGGAAAACTTTCTCTGTGATTCGTGTCTTCTATAGCTTCAAAATGCACAGGAAAGCCATGTGGGAAGCTAAGAGTAGTATAGAAGGTGTCAGCATCTTACTTGCTAATTGTGATATGCTTCAAGCAAGAACCGTGAGTTGACTCTAGGACTACTGTGAGCTATTTCATTTCAAAAATGGAGCCACCCTACACGGGGCAGCCCTGAGCAAGTGCTCTTCTCCAAGATGTTACCCAGGCTCCAATCGGTATTTGGCAAGTCACATCACTTGGGCATGCTAGAGTCTTGTCAGATGGATAACTAAAACACGTTGATAGAGTCAAGAAAGATATTTTTGTCAGAAGGAAGCAAGAAGTCAAAGAAGCCTTTTGAAGACCTACTGATTCATGAGTCAGAGGGAAAAATGAGGTTGCATAATCAATGCCATGGCTGATTACTGCTTGTAATTCCTGAGACTACATTTTCAGAATTAAGAGCATGCACAGAATCTTGAATGAATCACTGCTGTTGTGAAGTTCCTTAAGCTGACACATCAAAATTATGTCATTTTTAACCTTGCATTTATCTTTTAATTTTCCTAACGACAAAACCTGTTTTTCTCTTAATGAAGCTAGTTTTATTTTTTAATAATGAAGAAAAAAAGACAAAGATAGAAGTATGAGATTGTACCCATCCATTCCTGTGTTCCACTCAGCTTACTTCTCCACATCTTCCAGCTAGAAAGGAAGGAGTCATAGCCAAACACCAAGTCCAGGGACCCAAGTGCTACATGAAGGGATGTTTTCCTAGCAGTTTTGGCTTTGTACTTGTTTCCTGTGTTGGCTGTAGGATTGCTATGAAAGTAATCCTGTGGATATCTCCAGCTTAATTTGTGGTAAATCATGGTAGAGTGTATTTACCTTTGACTCATCTATGGTTTTAAGAACTGTTACCAAATTCCTTTGTCAAAATATTGCGGTACAGGTGCCTTTCGAAGAGTTAAAACATAGGCTTCAAAGAAATGGCACAGATATTTAAAGCCAACCTGCAGACCAGACCTTACCTTAACCAGATATACTTCAAATTTTTTTTAGCCTGTTTCTCCAGAACTCCCAAGCAAATTGGTAACTTCTACGATAAATATCTGAATTTTATCCTCCGATTGTATCTGGTTTACAGGTAAATAAATTGAAATGAAGTGCACTTTGCCCAAGGTGCATATATATAAAAATGGACAATGAAAAATAAAAATGCACTTTTAGTTACAGACTTTAGTCTAACAATTTTACTAAGATTAGCAACAAGGTCTTAATGAGTAAAAGAAAAAGAGACTTTCCTAATGAAAAATCCCACAGATCATCTTTACCTACCTTCTACTATGACCAAAGACTAAAATATCACTTGAACATTTCTGACTTCATTTTTACAGCTACTGTTGTCATCTTTCTCAACAACTTAAGACAACTTAAAATAATTAGTAAATGGCAGAAAATAGAGCAGCACTTTAAATTAATGACATTTTATGAATTTTACCTTGGACAGTGTGAGGCTGGTTTTTGAAATGGGCACAGTTGTTCCACTGTGGTTTCACAGGTGATAGCCTGAACTGAAGAAAATAAAATAGAAACAAGTAAATGTGTGCTATTTAGAAAAAACAGAGTAGTACTGAACTTGTAAGAAATAAATACTAACCTGTGACTTTAGAGACAGTGAAGGAGTTAGCAGATTGGTATTTTCTGAAGAAAAAAAAAAATTAGAAATTATCAGTAAATAATGTATTTCAGTGATTTCTTTTAGTTAGAATAATTTTTATTAGACAATATGGAAATAAACCCAACACTGTCCCCAGTAAGTTTTTACTCACTGCACCCCCTTCTCCCCAAGCTGGGAGACTATTTATTACAATGACACATTTACTTTGTACTCCCAGTGAATATGTTTCAAAAACAGGAATGTGTGTTAAACTCTTTCAGGAATTTAATTTGCTAAGAGAATGTGTGGTAGAAACCAATTATGCAACATACTGGTCCCTCATAATGTAGCATGTGCTTGCTCAGAAGCTTTCATCTACCAGAAGAGATTATTCACTTTCTGCTGAAGGTTCATTCATATAAACAACCCCAACACTGTGAAGAGTTTCTCCTAACAGCCTTTCTGAAACATTTCATTAAGTTTTACTTTTGGATCTTGCATCTCCTGTTATCATCAGCATCATTAAAAACCCAGTATAACATGCAAGAATTCTTTTTTCTCAGTAATTATATGGCACACAGATGTATCTGCTTCCTGCTGTTATAAAAAGTCAGGTATATAGGTTATGTTGCTTCACTACAAATTGATGAACGTTTCTATTTCACTCCCGTTATCTTCTGTTTTCCTCCTCTTTTAACTCCTGGGATATGCCTCTGCTTCTGTTATTTTTCATCAGTAACAAAGCTGATGATGCTTTTGGAACCATAAAGTTATTCATTAAAAAAAGAAAAACAAACCAAGGAAATTATTCCCTATTCATCTTTGGAGCAAATTGCTCCTGTGGACTCCACTGTTTGCCTGCACTGGTTTATTTACTTGTATGACCCATCAATTTCGCATTGCTCATTTATTGGATTCCAATTTGTTTTCACTGAGGTAGCTCACACTTCTGTTGCCCTAGCATTGTCGAACACTGATGTAGGAATATATATTCTATTGTTGACTAGATTGTTGAGATATTGAGAACAGTACCCTATCCGAAGAAAATCCAACAGCTGAAAAAACATTGGTATTAGCAATCCTGATAAGAAATCAAAGGAGCTGAAGATTAGGGCGTTTTCTCTATGCTGCACTGACACTTACTTTTCTGTACTCTCTATTCTGTTTTGCAATACACAGTAGAGGTGAGATCCACTTTATTTCATCTATTCTTGAATAGTTATGTAGTTCATGCAAGGCTCCATCTACAGACACTGGTGAGCGTCAGGTAGCTGCAAGGCATCCCCTGCCTTATTGATGGCCCTTTTGAAGGTTTGAAACTTTGGTAAATAATCTTTATTTATTCCATGGCCAAAATACCTTGCCCTGAGTTCCAGTTCTCAGAAGACAGGTGCTACATACACTCTGTAGGCTGGACACTCACACAGTTTTGTCTCATATAGCACAGAAACAGAGATTTCAACTGATGGGAAATCAATTGATTCCGGTTTAAAGACTTTTTTACAGGTTATTTATTCCTACATTTGTAAGAAAGCTGGCTCCTAATACGTTAGTATTGATATAATCAAAATTTACTTCTCTCTTTGTATCAAAGCAAGTAAAAAAAGAAATATTTGCCTGTATCTTCATTTTTAGGCAGGTAAGTCAAACCACAGTCAGGTCATTGGATATCCAAAGAAACTGATTGATATCAATACCCTAAGTGCTACCTAGGAAGACCAAATTATAGGCCACTGAATTTAGTCTATCAGGTCAGTGCTCCTCTCTATGCTGGATTAGACATATCTGTTGAAAAGAGAAATGATGACAGGTGTCATAGCCCACGTCATCTGTTTGAACAGCACAGAGTGAGAGCACAGCCTCTGATGATTACCTATCTCCTTGACTCTTGGGTTTACATCTGAGCCAAATGTATCACTCAGAAAAATTGTTTTGTTTCAGCTCAATATTACCCCTGTGAGCTACACATACACCACTATTACGCGTATACTAACTATAGACGGAAATAAGGACAGCAATGTACAGCTCTGAAGAATACATTATGATATAGTGAAGTGTAATTTGCAAATACTAGTAGTATCTTAGATCCAAACACACTAATATTGATGTTTTTCTATTGTTGGATAATTACATATGAAACTGCCAAGCATTCTTCACTTCTATGTGTTGCTTTTCCGGGTATTCCTTTAGCATGTCTACAAGTATTTGGAGCTGTTGTCACATACCAGTCTTAAGGAAGGCACCTCAGCAGTGCAGTACATCTCCAGATGAAGTTTCCACAGTATGGAATATTATTCCATCACTGGCCAATGCAGAAATCGTGCAACATATTTGTGCAAAATGTCATATGTAAACTGTGGAACTGTGCTGAAATTACCAAACATACTGGAAGAGGCGTATTTTCTTCTTGGCTAATATGCACACTACAAGAGGGTAATTTACAAACACAGACTTGTAACATTATTGCTTTGTTAACTGTCATAGATTGCTCTGTCCATGTCCAAAACATGTAAAACAATCTCCCAGTATGTACGAGATTTTGACAATAAATAGATACTCTTACCAATTAATTAACTGAATATTCTCAACATTAAGATTATTTAACTACAAACACTTACTGCCCCAGTGACTCTGTAAATTATCTAACCTTCTTTCGTATTATTATTGTGCCAACTCTGTCCACCATTAAACACTGGCTAAAGTTTCAGAACGGATACAATAACTCTATATCCACGTGCCTTTTTATAGCTTTTCCATATTCTTTATGACAAAAACTATAGCAAAATGTTATTAAAAATGTGACATATTTTGTATGAAATAAACAGAGGAAAACCTTTTCATACATTTTAATTTTAAGAAAAAACTTACCCAATTGACTGAACACCATTTCTGTAAGACTTGATAAAGTAATTTTTCCTGCCTTGCCTAGTGACATCAACCCAACCACCTTCATTGTCTAGGATGCCATAATGAATGGCAGCTTTACAAATACTGGATTGCTGAAAAACAGAGCAAGAAAAGTAGATCCATGTCAGACAAAAAACAGGTTTTAATTACAATGTGTCATTAAAAACTTGGCAGAGAGTCCTTTATGTTTGACTTGATCTGTGTAGGTGTTATTTCAAACAAATAAACCACCACTTTGCCTGACTCAGAGATAAACTATTCTCATTTACAGCATACTTGTTCACAGTAGCTGTCATTTCCTATACTGTTTTCCAGTTCTACAGAGTAGATTATAAACTCTCAGCTAGTATTAAGGTTATACAAGCAAGTCCATCTTACTGAAACAATTTATGCAAGCATACCCACAAATTGCTGTACTTCTCTTTTAGTTGCACCTTCAGATATTTGCACATAAATATGTGGACAGAAAAATTCTACTTCTGTGTATGTGTAAGTATGAAGTACATTTGTACAGTACATACAGAATAGCAGATGGAAATTTAGGTCATCTGATGCCATCTTAAACATTTGGTGTAAGCTTTTACTTTTGGTGAATGCTGACATCCTCAAAATCCATTCTTAATACGATTTTAACTAGTATGCCAACAGAAAAAACATTTCATTAAATACTCTACTGGTACAAAATCTAATTTAAAAGTATTTACCATTTCATAATGTACACTTCCAATAACTTTGGCTTTGCTATCCAAACAGCCAGCAGGACATTCATACCTAAGAGAATTAAATACAACTTGGTCTTAAATCCTGGGATTACAAAAAGGGAAAATATTCCAGCTCACGTACAAATATAGCCTTTCAGAAAAATCTCAAAATGACAACTGTAAAATTTACCATACCTATTGCAAGTTGTTCCTTTGCACTGATCTCTTAGCCTTACTTCACATGAAACAATCTGAGCTAAAACAAGCAAAAAGCAAATTCACTGAAATGAATTTGATACTAGATAATTCAATTTTGTTGACCACTTGCAAATCAGGTAAAGTCCTTACACATTTGCTGCGTGCTTATCACTTCGTTTTTCTCACTGTCATCAGTGCCTGTGGAGGCTGAAGGTTGATGTGTTCTTGGCCAGCTTTGCACAGTTGCATCCTGAGCTTTGGATCGCTGACGTTCAATCTCATTGGTTTCCTCTTCTGGTTCATGGGGGGAATAAGGTCTTTCTGAATCCTCTGTTTCAGAAAATGGGGGAAAAAAAAAAAAAAAANAACAAACCTGTGGATTTTGTCTCATCACAAACTTCTGCTCCTTCCTGAAATAGGATTTAAAAAAAGGGGAAAAAAAAAAAAAAAAAAAAAAGCCTCAGGGAAAAAAAAAAAAAATCAGTGTGGAATGTAAATCCCTTACCATGTTTCGGTAAAACAGCTTTGTTCTCATAAAATGGTGGACAACAGGAAGAAAGCAAGGAAAACTCTCCACCGCTTCCTCAGATGGAGAACTCAAGATTAATAAAACACCTCAAGTATGTTTGTGATGGCGAGCAAAGATATACTTCTTTTTCCCAGCACTTGTAGCCCAACTGAAGTATGAAACTGCTCTTAATGCTCCTGTTTTAGTATTTTTATGCCATCAGAAAACCAATGGAACAAAGCCAATCTCTCTTACACATGGGCAGAGTTTTACCAAGTTCATAGATAACTTGCAATTAAAGCTTATTTCACAGTAACATACACCTGAAAATGAGGCCCTTGTATTATATTATACATATATATATATATATATAGTGAAAATAATTCTGAAACACTCGTAACTGAATCTACATTTCTTACTTAGACAAGAAGCATAAGGAAAATATTTGGGCACACACGTGCAGCTTTCATATCATCCATACAAAATCTCAGAAGGTATTAACAAAAATTGCTACATGAGTTGTCCACAGAGCAGAACAAAAAGAAGCAGCAGCTTCATTATATCCTGTGTTTCAATGCTATAAAATATGAATAGCATTCCAAAAATTGTAAGAAGCTAATAATCATCCCAGCTGACATTTCTTTAATTACTAATGTCTTCTAGCTTTGTTCTTGATTTTTCACAGACCACATGACTATATCACTGAGATAATGTTTCCCTATAAACAAACGACTGCATAGACTTCCAGTGTAATTACAGAAAGGCACATAAAGAGCACACAATGAGTCTCCATATTTGTGTACTAAAACCCCTGAATCAGCACTTAGCAGGAGTTCAGTGCGTTCCATTCCCTCAGGTCAGACTCAGCCTCACATACCACAAGTACATGTTCCCATTCATCATAGTGAAGTAGAGCTCTAACTGGTCTTTGAGCACAAAAGTATTCCACTACGGTAAAGCACAATGAGGAAAAAAATCAAAAGAAAGGTTACATTTCTATTCCCATTTATAGTTGTAATGGTGAAATAGTACGTACCTCTGTAACAAAGATTTTCTCTACAACCTCCTCCAAAACTAGGGGGACATGCAGAACAGGGGCGGCCGGGTTTATAAGGAGCATGACCCCACCAGTTACCCCTTTACAAAAAAAAAGAAAAAACTTAGCAAAAAATACATTAACCAATGAGCATATTAACATTAAACAGTACTTCATATGTCAACAAATAAATTATGAAAGCCAGCAGGCACAGACCATAACACTGTTCTGTTATGTTCCCAAGTTACAAGCAAAAGGATGAGAGGAAATGGTCTAAGGCTGCACTAGTGGAGGTTTAGGTTGGATATTAGGAAGCATTTTTTCACCGAAACAGTTGCCAAGCACTGGAATAGGCTGCCCAGAGAAGTGGTGGAGTCACCATCCCTGGAGGTATTTAAAACATGTGTAGATGTGGCGCTCGGGGACATGGTTTTGTGATGGACTTGCCAGCGTCAGGTTACTGGCTGGAGTCATTAATGATCTTAATGGTCTTTTACAATCCAAACAATTTTACAATTCTACACCAAAAACACAGGATGCAGCTGAAGAGTTCATGAAGAAAAAAAATGACAAATTGACATAAATTGCTGTAAGATCTTTTCAGACTGGCATAGCACCGTAAGACTAAATTCCTCCACTTCATGAGAATAGGCTCCACTCCTTTAGATGGAATATCATATAAAATTTGATCCTAACCATGGGCTTCCTGTTACACACTCCTTTAAGTCACAGTGGGGAGATAAATTCATTTTTCAGAAAAATATCACACTAAAATAAAGATCTCTGATGCTGCATAGGTACTAAAACACAGGCCAGAAAACTCACAAGAATATTTGTGCAGCCGAAGACTGTTTGGGAACAATGATCTATTTTGTAACAGTACAAAAACCAGAAAATCCAGACTGATTTCCTTGCAGATTATTTCCTGAACTATTATAAAGTATCTCACCCTCTGAAGATATTTTTGGGTGCCCATCTACTTACTTAGGAGAATAATTGCATACAAGATAAACTGCTTTTGGCCAAATCTGCCCCCAGATGTTCATATTATGACACAAATTAATTGCACAACCGATTCTGCTACTTGTAGCCCAAACAACCTATGGAAAAGAGGAAAACAGGTGAAAACCAAAGATGATCAACTTAAAATCAAAACTATCTCCAATATAAAAAACTCAAATCACCAAAGTAGTGTACTCCCCTCTGTTATAAATGGCCTGAAGTGATCCAATTACAACTGTCAAAAGGCCATTCAGTTGTACCCTTATTAGAGAGAAAAGCTTTACCTTCATAGAGAAGATATGTCTCTCATTTTATACAAATGCACTAAGCACATATTTGAAAGTGTAGCAAAACATTTACAAAACAGGATCTGAAGAACTGGTTCTTAGAATTACAATTAATAGATAATTGTGAGTTAGAAGTTACGTTCCCATGCGCTGGAGCTCCCAGTACAACCTAAAGACCCAGAGGGGTTTGGATTGGTTTGACTGAGACAACAGATTTTTTTCAGCAGTAAAACAGGTAACAAAGGATAAAACCATTAACAAAACCACTCATGCACTGAATAGACCCAAGTCATGAATTTTAAATGAATATGCTTCCATGTCACTGCAATCTAAGGTGGCTGTGCCCCTTTATTCACCTTTCATCGCTTATGTCAAAAATAATCAGAATGAGAGAGTCTGGAATGTTCAAATGAGACAAATATGACAGGTGTTCAAAATGTATTCATTCAAGGTAAGCCAAATCTGTAGATCCAGCAGGATTTAAGAGTTGAAAGAGGTAAGTATTGTGAAGAACTAGTACTACAAAAAAGCTGTATATATGTATTAATCTTGCATGTAATAGTAAATATTATTATAGGTACTTTCATAGAAATGGTAAATAACATAGAGGTAACTCTATTTTAAAATTAAATACATTTGTAAATTATGTTAGTAAACAGAAAATAAGTTTTTAAAAAGCAATCATTTCTAAGTTTTCCAATATTATATCAAAACTTATATGTGGACCATAGTATAATCTGAAGATTATGTATTTCCCATACACTGAAAACATGCTGGTACCCCTCAGAAAAAATTCAGTCTGGATACACAGATTTCAGAAGTATGAGGTAAATAATCTCTACACAATTTTAAAATCTTCCTAAAATTAAAACAAGGTCATAAAAACTACTATTTGATTAGAGGAATTCACCTAAGAAAACTTGGGTTGTTAGGTTTTTTTTTTCAATTAGCTGGTCCTTCAACATATTATGGGAAGGACTATCCAGATTATGCAAAGTGCACTGAGCAGTAACACTCAAAAACATTGGGGTTTGAGAGATTTTTCCTCATCCTGTCAATATTTATGAGGATGAAACCTAAGGATTTGACAACCCTACCTGGTCACTGATACCCAGTACTTGTATCTATGGAGTCTAAACAAGCCCTTTTGGGGCTTTTGCATTGTGGTATGTACTGCAAGTTTAGTGTGCTCTAAGTGTCAGACAGCAGCCTAGCTGGAAGTCTCTGCCACTCTTTTCCACAGCGGATAAAAATCAAGCACACCTGCATACCTGTGTGTAATGTGTACAAACAGGACCAGAGCATCTGTACGGACAATATGGATTGCATTCATGAGGATGGGGATATGTGAAATCTCTCACTTCATCATACCACGCTTGGACATGAAATGTTGGAGGTCTGTACCTAGGAAAGCCAGTAGCAATGTATTAGATCATTCAAAAGTGGTAGCTTCCCCCATTTTTCCTTCAAGTAACAGGGAAATTTTGCTAGATTTTTAAAACTCTCATACATTACATAAAAGAGTATCTTAAACTACCTTCCCCAGTGTGCCCCCAGATTCTGTCCAATTGATGGAAGAAGGCTTGCTGGTCCATGTTCCCAGAGACAGGTTTCAGCCCATGACTCTGCAGATCTCTCCAGTTCTGTGTCCCATGTCTGAAATTTGAAAGGAAAGAAATGGAAATCTTCTTAGAAATATTTGGTGTGTATCTTGTTCTTAAAAAAAAAACCCTGTCCATTTTTTGAATTTTTGAAATTTCTTTTACTGAGTCAGAAGACTGAAAAGCAAGACTTGAAAAATGTCTGCTGCATTTGTGTTAGGTAAGAAAGAAAAGTTTTTTCACCAAGAGAAAAAAAGTTTTAATCCCTTCACAGCATTCCCTTTAGAAACCATGTGCAGCCATGCTGCAGTGAATAAAGCACAAATATGAAACTGAAAGGCTTAGTTCAATTTTCCAAGCTAAATTAAGTGCATTTTCTGTCTTGTGAGATTTCTTTTTGGTAATGGGCATTTTTCTTACCCAAAATGGTATTATCCAACCCACTTTCAAACAAGGTTTTATTTCCCCTAAACTGATAGTTTATGTGAAATGAATGCAATTTCCTCTTCCTTTTCTATAACCAGCTTTTGCTGAAATAATATATAATTCAAACACAAATTATGAAAACTAGAGTAAGGCTGTCATTCATTGATTTTATGGCTAGGTTGGCAAGAAAGAGACATTCATGATAGTAATAGGCATGCTTAGAACAAGTCAAAGAAAGATTATGAATTGTTGTTTATCCTTAATTTTTATTCTTTAAGGGAGATGGAAGAACAAGCTTGCAGCTGAAAGGCAAATCCAAGTTTCTTTCTTTCAAAAGCATACTAAGACATACTCTTCTCAAAAAAAAATCATACCATACTGTGTATGCATAGCTTTTACTGCACTAAGCTGAGGTTTGCTCAAAGTGGTCCATGGCTCTCATGCAAAGTATCCATACTTCTGCTTGACTTTTGGAATTTCCTGATAAGTGCTGAAATAGTTTCCAGATACTTGACTCTCTAATACCAACACTCAGGTTAGGAAACTAGAATATTTCCAGGAAAGAAACACATGTCTTGATAGAACCTCAAGTATTTCATCATACGTTCAGACTAAGTTTTATAAAGTGAGACTACGCTATCTAAATAACAGTAATTCAGTATTTCCAGATTCAAATTCCCATGCAGACACTGGAGATCATGTCTACTAATTTTTGGCACAGATCAAAGGTAGAAAACTCCTTAACATAGCCAAAGATTACACAAATATAACAGACAAATTCCACATGCTAAGATTTATTTTTCTGCTGATTTTGACATGCAGTTTTCAAATTATTAATCAGATAACTCATTAAAAACAAGTATGTCCTTGGTTATACAAGACCATAATTATGTAAAGAGTTTATTATCACTGAGTTTAATCCTAGAATATCTGTTCTTGCTTCTCTTCTTCAGAAGTCTCTAATGTATTGGATTGCATTTTGTCTGTTATTATTATCAGCACATAAAAAATTTACAGGGTACATTTTGACTCCCAAAATTCAACACTTATTTTGACAGAAAGACTCAAACAGTATAATAATGGCAGAATAAATCTTTTGATCCACCTATGGATACAAAGACCACTGACTTTAGAATACAGCACGAATTTTCCATTCACCATCCTGGGCCATTATTTCTGTGTCATAAACCACAACTTTTTTTAATCTCCATAAGAAAATACTCAAATCTTAAACCATGAAGTTTTATATGACAGTTTGTATAATTCTTTTCCTCTTCCCTTTAGTTGTCACACCACCATAAAATGTTCTTCTCCCTATGGTATCCATTGTAAAAACATATGAAGATTAACACACTTCCTCCATGTATACACTTTGTTCTTATAGACTTTAGTACACTTGATTCATCTTACACCATAAAATCACAAGACCATAATATTTTAATATAAAAGCCACTACAGTTTGTTGCATATATTGTATGATATTAAGTCACCTCAAAATCTTGTAACATATAGATTTAGCTCTTAGGATCAACAAGTCATGAAGTTAACACATTCCCCAAATAATTGGTGTTAAGAATAGTTTTGCCAACTGGACTCTGAAATACAAATTTAGAATAAATTAGACTTATGATGGAACAAAATTTGGGCACCTGCTCAGTTTAAGAACTTCCTACCTTCAAGGCTAGCTGCAATTTCTTATAGCTCTTATGAGCTATTCAGAATATCAGAAGATATTCTCTTGTAAAGCATCCCCCTACATTTTCAACTCCTAAAACAGCAGTCATGGTTAAAGGAATTGTACTTTTTTTTCTATTTTTCTCACCATAGAAGGTTAAAAATATTTTATGCATCTATTTTAACTGAAATAATGATACCTTCTTTTTTTTAAAGTTTAGAGCTAGGCAATCAATAGTAGTTGCTTGAATCAACTCTTCAAGTTTGTGAAGTAGTTACTTTTAATAAAATTTTTTTTAAAGAGTGATGAAAGCTATGCATGACAGCCTTCCAGAATTCTGCAAGAACAGCTTTTTGATGAAAAACTTAAATTCATCGTTAATCCTCCTGACAGATGAACACCCACACTCCAAGCACTGCTGAAATTGGATATGGTCTTCAAAAAAAGTTCTGTCTTCTTTAACTATTTCTCGACCTTCATCCACAGTATAAAATACTGTCTTTACGCCCTTTACCCTGCCTAGACAGAGATAAGCACACTTCCCACTTTCTAGGCCTCATCATAATGCACTTTCCTTAAAACAGCTTCATTTATGGTTATCAAGACGTAACTTAATTTCTTTCTCATTTTAATCATTTAAGTATATTTTCAGATGTGATGAAGTAAATATCAAAAGCGTTACATATTCAGATGTAAAACAAAAAAAAAAATCACTCAAGTGCAAATTGCACTATAGGAAAAACCCTCCTTAAGTGCAGTATTTATTGCTCAATGGGCTCATTTTCTCAAAGCCACCACTTCCTGAAATGTCTTTAATACAAATTAAAATTAAAAAAAACCTGAAACTCTACTAAGGAACATCAATTTTATGAAACATTCCGGAAGAATGTCCAAACGTCCCAGTTCCAAAGAATTTCCTAGAGATAAGAGTCACTTTCTTGATTACCAGAAACTTCAAAGAAAAAGTGGGAATAAAACACCACTAATCTCCTACAGCCAGTAGATGAAAAAGAGATAGAAGAGCTAGAAGTCACAGTTACTTGTGTCTCCAAGGCCTACCAAGACAGAAGCCATAAAACAGAAATCCTAATCAATCTAGAAATGAAAAGGTTTTCCAATCTCCAGGATCACTCTAATAACCTTTAATAAAAAGAGGGAAACTTGATATTCAAGGACCGTTTTCTCCAGGCTCAAGGATGATGCATCCTGATGAGCAAGAGATCAAGCAAAGGTGACAAGAGACTTGTGTGGATGCATAAAGAATTCCTGTCATTACTCAAGCAGAGCTCGGAAATACACAGGAGATGGAAGCAGGGTCAGGCCACTTGGAAAGAATATAGAGAGGGCGTCCGAGTAAATAACAATGAGAGAAAGAAGGCCAAGGCCCTTCAAGAATATGGTCAAGGACAAGGACAAAACGAAGGTCTTGTTCACGTACATCAGTGACAGAAGGAAAACTAAGGATAATGTGGGCCTGTTAATAAATGGAGCGGGGACCTTGGAAGCAGAACACAGAGAAGGCAGTACTGAACACCTTCTTTGCATTGGGCTTCACTGACAAGACCAGCCCTCAGGGATCTCTGATCTAGGAGAGCAGGGTAATGGAATGTCGGAAGGATGACTTTCCCTCAGTCAAGGAGGACTGAGTCAGAGAACACCTAGCCAAACCTGACATCAGCAAGTCTATGGGCCCTAACAGGATGCATCCACAAGTGCTGAGAGTCCTGGCAGACACATTAGTGAGGCTGTTCACAATCATGTCTGAAAGCTTGTGGAGATCAAAGTGGTACCTGAGGACTAAAAGAAAGCAAATGTCACCCCAGTCTTCAAAAAAGCACAAGAATGAGGACACAGGAAATTACTACAGTCAGCCTCACCTCAATCCCTTGAAAGGCAATGGAGCACCCCACTCTGGAGGCCATCTCTACCAACATGAAGAACAAGGTGATCAGGAGTAGTAAGCACGGAATCACTAAAAGTAAATCATGCTTGCCCAACTACCTGGATGAGGGGAGAGCAGTAGATATCATCTACCTTGACTTCAGCAAGGCTCTTTACATTGTCTCGCTCAACATTCTCACAGGCTAACTCAGGAAGTGTGGACTGGAAGAGTGAACAGTGAGG